>WBNM01044998.1:0-71592 GCA_013399055.1 Ramphastos sulfuratus | reverse complement strand
TGGGAGTGGGACAAAGGCCGGGGGGCCTGGTGGCCCCCCGGTTAGGGAGGATAGAAACTTGATGGTCACTCTGATATAGGATCATAGAATTGTCAGGGCTTGAAGGGACCTTGGGGATCATCTAGTTCCTAGCCCCCTGCCGTGGGGGCAGAATCTGCTGATGCTTTTGCAATCTAAACTAACCAAGTACAGCAGGTGGTGCCCACGGCCCCTTCGCACAGCTTCCTTCCCACCGGCACACTGCCGGCAGCTTCTCTCACAGTCTATGGTACACGTGCTGCTTTACCTGCTTTAAACTGCCAGTTCTGTGCTTTGCACTGGTTTCCACAGGTCACTGGAGTGTCCCTAATGATGTGAATGCAACAACACCTTGCTATCTGCATCTGGTGCTACTGGTGCTGGCAATCACTTGGTCACCACAAAGCCACTTGAAACAAATCCCTTTTCCTGAAGCAAGGCCTGGTAGCAGAAGATGCTGCACCCCTGTACTTTTGCACTGTCTTCGTTTTCCCTTCCAGGGGGATCTAGCACCAGCAAAGCCGTTGCCTGGGTCAGCCTGCAGCAAACATCCTGTGCATTCCTTACCTTCACCAAGGTATTCAACCCTGTTGATTTGCAAGTAATTCTGATCTGCTCCAATTACCCTGTCTGTAACTAGCCGATAGGCTGCCAAGCACCCCCCTAGACAGAACAGTAGTCATGATCCCAAGAAATGGCCCATTTATGCAGGCAGAAGAGATGGAAACAAAATGTAGGGAGTTCTGTTGTATGTCAAGGGTTTCAACTGGTATAAAACACAAGTTCTTTACTCTCCTCACGTTTACTTTCCCATCAGCATAGTTACAGAAGAACGGTTCTGAAAGTGAACCAATTGATAACCACTGTTGCAAACCCACATAAAAAGTTGGTGCTGCACTGGAGAAATGGAGTAGAGGATAAAGAGCAGCAGCACTAAGCTGCAAGCACTGTGAAGATTATTCCCTGCATGTACTCATTTATTAAGGTAGAATGGTGAAAGGAGTCCAAAACTTAGTATTTGCATTCATTATCAAGGAGAGGGAAAGAACTTTCTCTTCACTTCTTTTGATTTCAGGAGAGATTAGGTTCAGTTGCCTGGTAAGTGTTCTGTCTCTGTCATTTTGATAAGATGCATTGTAGCATTCTCACTTAAAGAGACTGGAACCATAAAGGACCAAAAAGAGGGGGGGCAAGGTCGTGTTCTGAGATCATTAGGATGCTTTAAGAGTTGTTTTATTGTCTGTCTAAAAGCACTCTGTTACCCCTCTTCATCCTCTGTAAAAAGGAGAGCTGCCTCTCCTGCAAAACAGCATTAGTGATCTCTGCAAGTTTGGTTTTTTTTCCCAGGTTCTATTATGTTCTGCTAAACTACTGCACATCATTCCCCAGGACGTTCTTCTGTAGCATCAGGCTGCCTTCAGCCTGGCTGTGAACACAGGTGGCAGCTGCTGCTTCCATAGCACCAGGCCAAGTGCTGTGCAGCCGACAACAGCAGAGAAGTTTCCTGGAAGTAGCCATCCCTTGGCTTCGGTATGGCAGGATCAGAAACGTCACTCTACAGGAAGAAGTTTTTCCTCACAGCTCCCTGCTTGCCCACAAAGGCATTCCAATTAGCCGTCACTGTCAACACTGACAGTCAAAAGTAGCTTCCAGAGCCTAAGAGAATTTGTTAGATGGACAAGAGACCAGAGCAGGGCCCACAGGCACCTCAGCACTCTTGTGTATAGATCTCTGCAGCAGCACTCAAAGGGTACAGTGCGTGGTGAAGGCCAACACAAAGTCCTCAGAACTTTTGCTCATGAATATATTTAATTTGCTACTGCAAATTATTTCGATTACATTTGACAAATGCATAGCTGCCTCTCCCTTTGCAATTAAAGACTCCTAATAATACAGCCAAACCTTCTTAATGGTTGCTCATTCTAGCAGAAAGCAAGCCTTGCAGTGTTTGAGCAGGGCCCAGCCCTCTCATGGCATCCAGTTCTGTTCCTTTGCCCTTTGGGAGAGCAGAATCCTTAATCAACTTCCCCTTTGGTGGCAGGGGAAGAGTGAGAATGAGTGAAATCTGCATAGCACATTCTATGGCTGGGACCAGCCTCAGGTCTGTAATTTGCTGCTTGGCTCTGCAGAAAAAGTAAAAGTTCATGGGTCTTTTTTTGCCTAAAATTGCCCTGCAGAGTTACATATAATAGTAAAGCATGGTTAGAGCCAGGCCCAGCAGCTACTTGCCAAAAAACAGGGACTTCTTTTTTTTTTTCCCCCCTCCTTTTTTTGGTTGCTAAAAACATTCCAGTTAGGAGAAAAATAAATAGAAATCCTCAGCAGTCATTATTTTAATTGCAGATAATTAAGACAGTAGACCAGCCCTGGAATGCCTGTGTACACTCTGTGCTAGCATTGCTGCCCACTTAGAACCCTGCTGCAGAGTGGTCTGGGGAACGAGCAGTGAGCCCCTGAGGACAGCTTGCTGAGCCCTCGGGAAAGCAGCGGGGAGGTCTCTTCAAGACGAGCTTCATTTTCATTTGAAAGAGAGATGCGTTCGGGCAGGCCGATGGAGAAATGAACCGATTTGAATGTACTGAAGTTCTTTGCTTTGCTACAGTGCTTTTTAAATGGTATCTAAACAGTTGGTCACAGATTTATTTATGTTTCCGTGTAAAGAAAGAAAATATTATCATTTTCTATATGGGAAACAGTTCCCCTAATTATTTGGCTCCTTCTTCTACCACATAAACACAGCAATTTGTACCCCTCTCCTTCAACTGGCTGCAATTAGCAGCTACATTGCAATAAGCAGATTATGTTAATTAAAACCTCCAAACTGTGTAAACAATGGGAAAGCTGACTAGCCATTTTCTATTTTTGCCAACTGGGAGGAACACAAGAGAAATTAGTACCAAGCTTAATTTTGCTGTTTGGAGTTCAAGTTATTTGTAACAAATAACAGCCTTCTAAAAGTCTTTTTAAACAATTAACTGTATTTCTCTACACTAATTGAACCACATCCCACATGAGAAGTTTTACATCTGTATGAACTGGGGGATGAAAAAAACCCAACCACGTTTCAACCTCCAAAATAATGTAAAAAGGTGCTAAGGGCACAGATTTGCACACATCATCACCAAGCAGGGGTGTTGAACATGAGCTGCCTGAGTCACACTCTGAAAAAGCCACGGCTCAGGGTAAAAGTACAGCTCAGTTCTGCTGCTGTGGCAAATTCCCCAGCAAGCTTTGTATGGACTTGGGCAGTGGATGTGAATAACTGGTGAAGGTCTACGGTGCTGCCACTGGTTCACAGAGGTTTTGGTGTTCTTTGCCTGCAGTGATCCCAGGGCTACCTCCCTGCCCTCTCGGTATAGCACACAGTGGGGCTGTCCCCACCAAATGTGCTTCATGGACAGAGAGGTCATGCACATGTACAAGATTTGCTGCCTGTAGCCAGGGCCAGGCTTTGAGGAAAGAGGATGAAGGACCACAGCCCTTTTCTGTCCAGGTACATGGAGAGAGCACAGCTCCTTCCCCAGGCTTGCACTACTGCACGTTGCTGACTGACTACAAATGGGAGGAGGAGGGCATGAAGAGTGCTGGTGGCTTCAGCCCAGGCGTTAGGCTGGTCTGTGGGGTTTCAATGGCTGTGTAGGAAAAGAAAGTGATACAGGGATATGTAATGGGACATGAAGGTCTGGGAGTGGTTAGTATGAAAATGCTGGCTCAGTGTGTTGTGCCAGCAGCACCCTTGATCCAAGCTCCTTTAGAAAATGGGAGGATTCTCAGAAGATGTGAAAGCTGCTGCTGGCTGTGTTCTTTACAGACCCTCAGGAGGCCACATGATGCTAAGTGTAATGGGAGAGACGAGGAGCCTGGAAAGCTTGAAGAGGACAGAGCTGTAGAAGGGCTGGCCACATGGTTGATTTTGCACCTTTCAGTCATTTACAGAGTGAGGACACTGCAGTGGTTCATGTATATTGTGCTAGAACAGTATTTCCTCTCTTAAGGGCAACACTGATTTCCCATCTCCTGCTGCCCCGTGGAGCTCGCAGGGGGCAGGAGGGCTGCTCCAAAGGAAAGTGCAGCTCATAGTTTCACTTCTATTTCCACTATTTTTCTTTTGGAGACCTGAACTTTAAATAAGCTGCTGTACAAGCTTCTTGGGGTCAAAATAGAGGAAATCACATCCACCACAGAGACAGGCACAGCAGAGGCCCCAGATATGACCATTATGTTCAGCTCAGCAATCTTTTTCCTGTTGGTAGGTTTTTGATACAAGCTTAGCATCAAGCCAGGCTGTCAAAACCAATGAAATCTATTTCTGTGACATTGTAAGAGCCCTTGATGAAAGTCAATCAGTTCAGGGAATGTTTTCTTTAGAGTACTTGGAATCAAGACAGGTGAGGAGTTCGGTTCTAATAGAATTGTTGCTTTTTCTTTTTTGGTTTCTGAGAGGTGAGGAATATGTGCTAAGCAAAGCCATTTATTCTGCTTGCTGTACATACAGTGCTGGATGATGGCAGCTGCATTTCAGCCCAACCTTTTGCTGAGGGTTCTGGTTCCTAACAGAATTAATCCTTTTGCCAGATCTTTTATTCTGAAATTATTGAAGGAGTTTATCTCTTGATGGGGCTCTGTTTCTGGGTAACAGAGAGCAGCCCTCAGGCTCAGGAGTGAAAAGAGTTTTTAGCTTTTGTATTACAGAAGGAAGAACACCAGAGAGGATAGGAGTGATAAATGGGAGGAACAGCAGCTTGGGAAGTGCCACTGATACGGAATAATTTTGCTATATATGAGCTTCCACAAGGTTTCCTGGACAAATGTGTGTTCATTGCAGTAAGCTACTGCTATAACGAAGTGCTGGGGCTACTGCAGAAGGCTTTTGCCTGCACATAAGGTATTTTTGACACTTTCTAGGTATTCAGGACTTGCAGGATATGCATGTATAGTCAGCAAGACCGCTCAACAACCTTATCTAGTCCAGAAGCACTTTTAACCACAATTCAAAGTCTACTTGCTTATGAATACTTTTATGGGCAGGGCAGAAGATAAATACCCCAGCTATAAATACGTGCTGGGTGGTGTTACAAGCCATTAATTGTTCTTTTGCATTTCCTCAGCCTAGAAGCTAACTGTAGCTGCTCAGAGATGCTGCCTTTACAAAAATGCCCACTGGTAGCCCTCAATCCATCCTCTGCTCAAGCTGTAGTGAAAGGAATTGCTATCTTTTCCCCAGACAGTTACTATAATGGTATGAAAAAATGACTTCAATATTGAACTTGTCAATACAACCAAGTTCAGGTGAGCTAAAAGTAAATCAAACAATCTTTTAATCCAAGGAAAACATTTTAAGGCTGTTCTTTTTTATTGTCCCAAGCTCACTTTTGAGCCCTTAGTTTATGACGCGGCAGGGATTCATGCGCTCACCGGCAGACGTCTGAGGAAAGAGTACAGCAGTGGTTATCTGCTTCTGCAGCACCGACTCAGTTTTGTGGTTTGCTAACTCAAAAGCAGCCTGTACTTTTAAAAAAAAAACTCTACTGATAGTTACTTAATTTTTCAATGAAACAAACCTAGCAGCAAATTTCTCATCCAATATAAATCAAAGCAATACATCACTTAGCTCTGCCACTTTCCTTTGCTCCCTTTCCAGCTGGTGTTGCTCAGTTTTACCCATCTAATATATACATTCCATTTTCTGTTCAATCCGAATGGTGCCTTTTAGTGTTCTTCTAGCTCTGATCTCTGAACTGAAGCCAGGACTTTGTCCAGAGCCTCCAACTCTACACTTCAAAATGGAACCTAAGCTAGCAACAGCTCCAGCTGCTAAATCAACACACTGTGTGGGGAGAGCACTGGTGAAGACATGCAGGCTGCTTAGGAGGTGTCAATGCTGGCACCATTGGATCTACAGCAGCCCAAGGAATTACTGTGTTAACCAAGAGCCATCAACAAAAAGCATCAGGAAACTTGCTGTTAGCAAATTGCAGCCTAGAAGAATGAGTTGGAAGCTATCCCTGAAAAGATTTTACACTTCCAGTAATTTTACTGATATTTTCCTTTAGAATTCTTATTCTGATTTTTTTTTTTTTTTAAATAGGTAAATTAATGAAATGTATTCCAGCTTGGAGAGAGTTAAATCAGGTTGTTCAAAGATTTAACTGGTGTTATAAGGCTACAGTTGTGTTGCAAGCTGACTGAAGATCTCTTCTGGACACTGCTCATGTTTTTTTGATAACGTCACCTTTGAATAATGACTTTTTTTGTCCTGTGAAAAGACAAGCCATAATTTGCTTAATAAAATTCTAGAGAGAGGATGCTGTGGAAGCTCCTCCCCTCCATGGACTGGATTCAGTTGGTTTCAGCCCTTGTACAGCTGTAGCTTATTACTCCATTGCTTGTCCCAGTGCACAGATTATCTTTCATTATTCTAAACTCTGCTGTGGATGAATTCCGGTGCCACTAAAGCTACAAATCTCCTTGCTGCTAACTATGCTGCCAGTTTGAAGATGAAGCTATCCCAAAGGTTGCAGAGTATTTTAAAAAAGTCACAGCCTCTTTATGCTGTCATTTACTCCAGCGCTCAGCCCTGTCGCAGCACTAGGTTGGGCTGCAGCCACAGCAGCATGCTCAAGACCCTGCCGCCAAGTCCAGCACTCGAGGTCCCCATTTTTCTCATCCTCAGTAAGAGTTTGGTTTCGGAGAATCACAGAATCACTGAGTGATAGGGGTTGGAAAGGACTTTTCAGAGATCATCTAGTCCAGCTTCCCCTGCTAGAGCAGGATCACCCGGAGAAAAACATCCAGGTAGGTTTGGAATGCCACCAGAGACAAAGACTCCACAACCTCTCTAGACAGACTCTTGCAGTGCTCTGCCACCTTCAAAGTGAAGATTTTTTTCCTGATGTTTACATGGAATCTCCTGAGTACCAGTTTGTGCCCACTGTCCCTTTTCCTGTCACTGAACCCCTCTGAGGAGAGTCTGGCTCCATCCTCCTGACACTTGCCTTTTAGGCACTGACAAGCACTGGTGAGATCCCTTCTCAGTCTCCTCCAGGCTGAACAACCCCAACTCTCTTGGTCTTTCCTTATCATGTAGAAGTTCCAGTCCCCTAACCATCCTAGTGGCTCTCTGCTGGATTCTCTCCAGTAGCTCCTTGTCCTTCTGGAACTGGGGACCCCAGGACAGTATTCCAGATGAGGCCTCACCAATGCGGAGTAGAGAGAACCTCCCTCAACCTCTCAACAGAAGTCTCTTCATCTCTAGCGGCTGGTTCTCAGAATAAGATTGTTACTGTTAGCAATACCAGTATTTAGTTGTATTATTGCTGGGATTTTGCAGTCTGACCACTTTCTTACCAGAGAATGGGGTGGTCCGGATCACCAGGTGGACACAAACAAGCAAATGTGAGACAAAACAACTACAGACCTCAGAAAATACTGAAGTAGGGGGAAGTAGAGAACTCGTTTTAAATAACAAAGCTGCTGCTCTCAGCTGCGGTTTGGGACACACACTCACAACATGCTGGTCTCAAACTGCCCAGCTCTTCTGAGACCAAAGGTGTTTCTCAGCAGGTGCCCTCTAACCTCACCTCAAAAATGCTCAGGTGCTTCCTCTGATTTTGTTTCACCATAGGTCATGAGTTTAGTTCATCTTTTCAGGTCCAAAGCATCTCTGTGTGAAGCCAAATGCTGGACCATGGGAACACTGCAATCAGTTCACCCAGTGGAGGTGCTGGGGGTTTGGCGTTTACTTATTAAAACCCCAACACATGGAACTACATTAAAGCTTAAAAGACAATTTCTCAGGGAGGCACACAGAAGTTAGAGATGACAGAGTGCTGTCCATATGCCGAGGTCTCTCTAAGTGTGAGTCATTGTGCTAAATTATCACATACTGCCTCTAGTCTTGGTCTCATGCCTCAGTGCCCGGAGTGCAAGCCCTGTTCAGTACAGTCAGCTCTTCTTGCTGCCCAGCCTGCTGGGAAGTCCTCAAAGGAATGACATACCAGGAATTCCTCAGGGAATCCTCAGGGATTCCCACTGGTGAGGAGGACTCTGTTATTGCTGAAGATCTGAGGAGAACATGGGTTGGCAGAGAATCACACAACCATTGCTGTTTTCCTCCCAGTACCATTCTCTGCCCCAGCAGGGGCCATAACCAATGCAGAGAGGTGTGCATAGCTCACCTTCAGCATGACAGCCCTGAGTGACCAGAATGTTGAGCTGACAAGGACATAAACTCTGGCAAGGGAAGAGTGTTATTGATTTGTATGCAGCTGCAGTGCAGAGATCAGGGGAAATTCAAGGCTGTTCCCTGTTGTTAAATTCCTCTCAGATTATGAGAAAAAAAAGTAATTGCTTTCACTGAGGTGCACCAAAGAAACACTGTTTTAGTCTTTGGAATGTAAAATGGATCAGCTCCTTAGTGTAGTTTACCTCTTGAAGTGATGGATGGTTTGATACATTATGTAAAGAACAATTATACCTGGGAACAAATGAAATGCAAACTTCCTGTTGGTAAACCTGAACCTGTGATGTTCCTTTACTGTGAGCACTGAAAAATAAGTAAGGTCAAGATCGTGACTCAGGAAGATGCCTGGGAAAGAAGTACGATTGTTTAAAATGCTCTTTTCCCTGTTAATACAGATGACCCAGGAGTGATTCACCTCCAGGGCATCCATTTCTCTTTTTATTTTTAGTAATTTTCAGGCTGCCTCCAAGGTTCTTTGCAGCCCCAGGAAGGTCTGGGTGGGCTGATGCTCACTTCTGCTCCGCTCATTGGTATCACTGTTCTATACACCACTCACTTTAGCATTGACACTTAAGAACAAAACACTCTAAGATGTAGCTAAAAAATAATTAATCCCACTCGATTTTCAGTCCTAGGCCTGTTAAAAATCACCTCGTCTGCTTGATACAAATAAGTCTGGTTTAGCTTTTCCCTTCCCCCCGGCTGGATTCAGCTTTTCTGTGTTCGTTCAGCCCTTTCTGCCTGACGTCCTGTGCAGGTGACTGACAGCAGTCCTTTGTGAGCAAGCGTTTAAGCAGTGATCTGCAGACTAGCTAGGGAGCCGCTGTGTCAACAAGAGAAATGAACAATAAATTAGAATAAGATGGAACTGCGTTTGAAACTTGGTTGGAGGATTTTGTGTTTGTGAGGACAAAGGACATTTGACAATCTGAGTCATCTCGCAGCTTTGCCTGCAGCAACTGTCAAACTAGTTCTTAATGCTACAGGGAAAGGGATTGAGTCACAGCATTGCTTAAAGTTAAGAGGCTCATCAGTAAGTGGCTGGCAACGTTAGCAATTATAAGCTACACATTAATGTGGTGACAACACTCTGAGTATCGTGCTTACAATAGAAAGTCAAGAGGTGAATACAGTCTTGCTTTCAGGTTCCAGCTTTCCCAGGAGCTATGGTTTTACATTGGGGAAGGTAGAGGAAGGAGGAGTAAATCAATTCCAGATTTTCTAGACTAGGGGCCCTCACTGCTACACAACAAGAAAATGAGACCCTAAACCTGTGTTTAGAAAAGTGGGAGAGGCAGGAGACGGAGGGCAGTGCTTACCTGCGTGTAAATGCCAGCTTTACACGAGTGTCTGTCACCCCTAAGCTACACCCAGCAGGATCCTCAGGGCTGCTGCATCCTCCCGCACACCTCTGACTCCATCCCTCCTCTGCAGCAGCTGTGACCAGAAGGCGCAGTGACTGCCCTGCCAACAGGCGGCTCAGAGAGCCAGTGAAGGTCCGTGTCTGTTAATTCCGAGGCATCTCAGAGGCTGACATTGCCATTCCCATTCCCTCATGGGCACCAGAAACTCAGAGCCTTACACCACCTGGGTGCCAGAGACACTGAAGTTGCTTCACAGAGCGCAGTTCCTCTGGTGGATTAGTGTCGGATGGTGATGGAAAGGGTCACTCAGAATCCTGGGATTTGAGCTATTTTTAGGAGTATGCTGTATTTTCAGGCCAGCGCTGACTTTCAGGATCATTTCATGAGTCATTTCAATGACATTTTAAAAAGGGTGCTTGTGTGGCCTTTTTAAGAGTGAAGAGGAGGCTGAACTCTGCCTTAGGAAGATCAGCATAATTGCATCTCTTTCAGGAGCTCCCTAGCTCTAGCTCAATGTGTTGTATGGTATTATCGGGGATCTATTGTGCCAGGCTCCGTGCCACTCTTCAAAGACACAACTGCACAATTCTACAGTTTTCTGCCATGAAAGGGGTCAGAGGGGAACAGAATTAGATATGTTGTGGGAATGGCCTGAGGTAGAATTGCATTGACAAATGATAAAGCCACGATGGGATGTCTTCTCTCAGAAGCTGCACAGGTCTCTCACACAGTGGGTACTGCCCTTTGAAGTGCTCACACACTGTAATGAAGTCCTGCAGCACTGACAAAAGAGGGCTGATGAGTACATTCACCACCCGAAGAGTCTCTTATGAGTGATGCCAGAGGAAGAAATTCCTTCAGCTCTGCAAACACTGCACTGATGAAACTTCAAGTGGGACTGGTTGACTAGAATTCATTAAAGAAAAAGGAACCAGAGAAAGGGGAAAGCTCACAAACAAGCAAAGAAATGAGCTAATATGAAGGAGTGCCTCGATCCGTGTTTGTAAAGCAGCACTGTTTCACATATGCCCTAGCTCCCCCACGGAGCAGAGGCATCTTCCCACTTAGCAGATCCTTTCCCTAGCACACAGAACTGTGATCACAGGACCTCTCATGCCTCCCACTCCTAATGAGACAGTACACTCTTTACAGCGCCTCACATTTGAAATTGGCCAATCCAGATTTGTTGGAAACTCATTTGGGCTTTATGAGAATTTATGAGTGTGGTGCTTTAACCCCAGCCAGCAACTGAGCCCCACCCAGCTGCTGGAACAGACTGCTGAGAGCACTGAAAAGAGCTCTGAAGAGTCTGGAAATCATTTCCACCCGTCCCTTTGATAGCAGTCAAACAGTGAGCTCGGTCACTTGGGTTTGAACAAACCAATGTCATTCTCCAAACCACCTGCCTCCTCTGCCTGGAAAGACTTAGACTCCGTGCAGTCAGGAGATTTATCTTTGTGGTTTTCTGGAGTAAACTAAAGAACTTAGGTGGTGCTGGTCACTGGCAGCTCAACTTGCAAGAGCTCCCAAGCAGCTGAAAAGCCAACTCCAAACTGAGGAATACCAGCAATGATGTTAGACAAATCCTGGGAGAAGAGCAAGCATGGATCTAATTTTCCTGACATCTTCCTTTTCACATGTTTGCAAGTGGAACATTCAGATTTGCTTAGACTCCATGGTGTGGATTAACAAGCAAGAGCTCTTCTGCATCTAAAAAGAGGTTAAACACCCGAGAGGACCTCACAAGAAAACCCAACCAACCAAACAGAAAACAAACAGAGAACCCAAAACAGAAAAAGAGTAATTAAAATAATTTGATTCTCTTGTACTAAGAGCCCTGAGGAAAGGAATCAAGCTTTATGCACTGGCTTGATATAGGCCTTTTTCTCTTTCCAGGGAAAATATCAATGGAATACATCCTGAGGGACATGAAGATGGAAGGTCTGAACTTAATGAAGGTTGACAATGACTATTATTGATGTCCTTATCACAGATGACAAGGGGTTTAGGAAACTGTTCTAGCATATTGACACTGTGCTGGTTCAAATGCTCTTTTCTTCTTCCTTTCTGTCTTCTTTGTTTTAAGATAGAGCAGTGTCTGCTTCAGAGGCAGTGTTGGAGAAACTTGATGTGCAGAATGACATTTGTCACCCTTTGTTTCCCAACTAAGAGCACTATCTTCCTGTTAGTCAGCTTTCAAACTGAATAACAGCTGCATTAACACAAATTATTCTCTGCCCATCAATTTTAATTTCAAGATGAAAAGCAAAGGCAAAATCCAAGTGGAAGAAGACTCTTTTGAGTGTAATTTCTCCTCTACCTTCCTCCTACCCACTTACAGTACGAATTTAGATGCTAGAATACAAGATGAATGGGAAGTGGAATTTAGAAATATTCCTATACTAGCATGACCCAAATCATAAAATGATATAAAATAGTATTTAAAAGATGTCATCAATTTGTATGGTAGAGCTTCATTCAAATGCTAATAAGGAACTTAAGAAATGGGGGAGAAAAGCCAAACAAACAACCAAATTATGAAACCTCCAGAGATGGGCAAGGTGCCTCTAAGGTACACAGGAAGTCAGCTAACAGAAAGCAGATTCAGATGAAATCCACTCACACTCTGGCCACTCGAAAATGTCCAGTCAGTTTCCCAAGGTAAGATGTGTTAGAAGACAAGTTGAAATCCTCCTAACTGCTCTAGGCTTCAAGCCTTTAACTAAACAAGCAAAACAGTTTCCAGCTTTTTGTCTGCAACACTGGAAATGTTTTCTTAAAAGGGCAGAATCATACAATTCATGGAATCACAGAAGGGTAGAAGTTGGGAAGGACCTCCAGAGATCATCCAGACCAACCCCCCTGCCAGAGCAGGGTCACCCAGGGCAGGGCATGCAGCAACACATCCAGGTGGGCTTTGAAAGCCTCCAGAGAGGGAAACTCCACAACCTCTCTGGGCAGCCTGCTCCAGGCCTGCAGCACCCTCGCAGGAAAGAACTGTTTCCTTCCATTGAGGTAGAACCTCCTGGGTTCCAGCCTGCCCTCGGTGTCCTTCATCCTATCACTGGGCACCACCACAAACAGCCTGGCACCTTCATCTTGACACCCACCCCTCAGATATTTATAGACACTGATAAGGTCCACCCCCAGCCTTCTTTTCTCCAGAATAAACAGCCCCAAGGCTCTCAGTCTTTCCTTATCAGACAGGTGGTCCAGTCCCTTCATCATCCTCATAGCCACCATCGGACTCTCTCTAGTATTTCCTTCTCTCTTTTGAACTGGGGAGCCCAGAAGTATTCCAGATGTGGTCTCACTTGAAACTTAAATATGAGCCAGGCAAAGGCGGTAAACTTGTGCAACTAGGTAATGGCACACTCGTGTAGCTTAACAGAAATCATTGGTAGTACCAAATGCCTCAGCTCATTAGTGTTAAACCCTGGGAAATGAGATCTTATTAAATAAATGTATCTTCTCTATATTCTGACTCTGTACTGCTTGTAACAGGCAAGTTCAGCCATCTTTAGGACAAAAAGGTCTCCCTCGTTCTGTTTTCCATTTTAATAACAGACCATTGATACAAAAGAAACTCTCTAATTGCTAGAAGAAATAGAAGTGCATAGCACAACAAATTTCAGCTCTAATATATATTTTTTATCGAGATCAATATAGAAGACCAGGATACTGGAATGCCTTTTATGAAGAAGGCTCATTAGGATTAAAATATACAGAGTAGAAACCATCTGCCTCATAAAACATTGTGCAAGCTAAATGTGTGTACAATTCAAGATGGAGATCTTGGTAAAATAATTCCTTTCCATCAAAAAATTCTTTAGATCTCTCCTTTGAAATAGGCCAGGACTCCATATGTGGCTGAGATTCCTAGTGCAGAGATATGACTTGAGAAAGAGCTGTAAAAACTGCACTCTGTGTTATAAACTTCTTGAACCCAAACCCCTACTCATTTGCTCTCAGGGAAGAGTTCTTTGTGCTAAGTTCCCAGAGTCCCTTCACACTAAGATGAGTTTTCCTAGACATGCAATCTTGTGGTCCTGCTGGCTGATTGGCTACAGAAGACTTAGCTGAAAAGCTGAAGAACAAGACAAATAGATAAAACTAGACAATAAAACCAAATTCTGCTCTTCCAAACACTCTCCTCTAAACCAGATGCTTCTATTTTCTTCACTCTCTAAGTGCATCATGGCTAAATGTTCAAGTAAGGAAGCATCCCTCAAATGGAACAGTCTTCATGGGGGAAGGGGGCAGGACTGGAGCACAGGAAAAGAAAATCATCTGCCTGCTAGTGAGTGCATTCATTCAGTGTTTAATGTATCCCACTGCAGCTGTGCCTTGCTGACAGGTTTCACTGGTCCTTGTCTGTTGCACTTAAGATGTGTTCTACAAAATGCTGCCACCCGTTCCACACCTTCCCAGCCAATTCACATCAGGTTGCAATGACTGACTGGGTTGGTGTCTTACCACCTTACCAAACCTACAGCTTAGGTCATCTGAAAACCCAACCCACAGTCTGTTGGAGTCGAGTCAGGGTGGAAGTAGCCAAGAGTTATGAACTGTCAAGGTGCTGGCATGAAAATAAACAAGGGAAAAGCGAAGCCACACGTGAGTCTCGCAGCGTGGAACGCTGCTGTAATGGTTTAAATCAGAAGCCAAATGGTTGTTATTACAGAGATAGTGACTGTCATGCTTGCAGAAAAAATGTGCATGTTAAAAATGACTGCCATTAAAAAGATCAGACTCACAGGCAGAAGGGACTTCAAGCCAACAAACAGACAAAATGCATTACAGCAAAGACAAGGCAGGACAGAAAGTCTTGTCTAATTACGAGATTCAGCTATCACTTGTAGCACTCTTTGCTACCAGGAAAAGGCAGGGAAAGAAATAGATACAAGGGCAGTAAAGCAAACTTTTTTTTTTTAAAAACAACATGGTCTCAGTTGATATTAAGAGCATGGCATCAAAAATATGCATGGCTGAAAAGAGATGTTGGGCCTTTGCAGGTAAGTCTGTGCTAACAACACTTCTGCACATCAACAATGTTCTTGTTTAAATGTCAAAATCAAAAAGGAAAGCTCAGGCTGACCCACAGGCACTCAGGAACCACATTCTGCCACCAGCAGAGCAGAGAAACCTGCTCCTTGTCACAGGAGAAGAGGAAATCTGCCCAACCGCCCTGCCTGCTGTGGTAACTAGGTTCAAACACCAGCAGAGGGAATCTGTCTCAGGACAGCAGTTCCCAGGGAACCCTCTCAGCTTACTGTCCAGGCAGCCTGCCTTGCAGAACAGGTGGAACAGAGCACCTCCTTCATGCTACCCTTCAATACCTTATTGGCATATAGCTCTAGCCAGGCTATTCCCCTTCGACCTGGAATCCTACCAACAGCTCCACAGTAGCTGACATGGCAGGGCCACATGTTCAAGGATGCTTAAGGTCAAGATTCAAAGTTTTTTAATCCGGAGAGGACCGCGATTATGATACGTAAGAGCCTTCTGCTCAACTCAAACCAATGGATCTGTTTAAATTAATTCCTGTTTCACTGGGACATTGCAAAGAAAACAAAATTGTTCCATTTAAAGTTACTGCACTGGAGAGTCTGTGACATTCTTAGGACCCGGTTCCAGCAGCAGGCTATTCAGCAAATAGCATGAGATAGAGATGCTGTGAAGAACCAGCTTTGCGAAACACATGGAGAGTTTTAGTGCTCTGCTACCCTACAGCCAAGCATATGAGCTCAGACTGAGCCAGCGCTGCGGGGTCTCACCTGGTTCTGAAGGCAGCTTGCTGCTCTGCAGTGCTCTGCTGTGCCGTGCTGTGCTGTGCCATGCTCTGCTGTGCTGTACTGTGCTGTGCTGTGCCGTGTTGTGCTGTGCTCTGCTGTGCTGTGGCATACTGTGCCATGCCGTGCCGTGCTATGCTGTGCCGTGCCGTGCCGTGCTGTGCTGTGCCATGCCGCGCTGTGCTGCGCTGTGCCACGCTGTGCCGTGCTGTGTCACGCTGTGCTGTGCTGTGGAGCAGCCCGGAGGACAGTGCCCAGCACTGCCGTCTCCCCCCAAGTGCCAGTGTGGGAAAGCCTTCCCACAGGCTCGGTGAAAGCCAGCAGCTGCAGCAAGCTGCTGCTCAGGCTGGAGCTGTGGGCCTGCCTAGCCATACAGCACCTTTGCTGTGCTTCAAATGCAGCAAAAAACCTCCTCTGGAATGGGCAAGCACCTCTGGAACAGAAACTTGTCTGACAGGAGACCTCCCTCTTGCATCACCTTCTCTTTGCCACTTTTCAGTTGCTTAGCAGCCACTCTGCACAGCCATCGGCGTTCGTATTCTCAGCATCTCCCAAGGAACCGTTCAGGTCTCCTTCTCATGAGCCCTGACACCATCCCAAGCTCCTCTGCCTTCCCAGACTGGCATGGCTGAAGAATGCAGCAGAAAACATCCCAAGTGTGTTGCACAATTGTCTGTCACTTTGCACATTCACCATATCAAGTAAACAGCAGATTCAGACACTTCACCCCAGTTATTATCATGGCCATGGTAAATGAAAAGCTTCTGGAATTTTTCTATTTATTGCTCTCTTCTTCACACAACTACGAAGCTTTTCAGCCCCCTTGGGCATTCAGACAAGCCTATGACTGATTTCCCATTTGAATCAGTGTGGGCTATCCACTGTAGCTGCAGCCTGTTTCCAGGATAAGTCTGGGGTTTAGAGAGGATTCTGTTCAAAAAATGTTCTTTATTCCTAGGAGCAGAACTTTCTTTACTTGAAGTCTTTCAAAGACTCACTATTAATTGGCACCAAAATCCACCTGGAAATTCTGTGAGAGAAATGCTTAATACAGAGCAGGAGTCCAAGGGTAAAAGTCATCTTTTTAAGTTATTCTCAAGGCAATCACTTCATATCTCCTTTCATTATGCAGCATATTTTTAGGTGTTCATTCTGAGTGTATTTTTAAAAAGAAAACATTGAGCTCACTGTGTTCTAAGACTCCTAAAGCACTGTTATGCATTTGAAGGCTTTTGTGCTCCAGGCCAGCAGTTTGTCTTCTCTGGTTCTCTGTTCCACATGAAACTAGATGAGAAAATGAGATGATGACTCTCAAAGGCCTGTAGGAGAAAGCTGGATTGACATGGCAATTCAAGTCCAGGGAAGAAGGCACTTGTGCAAAGTGTGCACAACTTACAAATTCAATTAGCACTGCCTCTGCCTGGAGTTAGCATAATTCCTTAAAGGCGCTGCAACTACCTTGGGAAGCCATGAAGAAATGGGGCAGGAATGCAAGGGCTGAACTCACTTTATCCTGGAGCACTGTATCCACATCTGGAGCCCTCAACACAGCAAGGACATGGGCAAGATGGAGCAGGTCCAGAGGTAGGCTGTGATCAGGGGCTGGAGCAGCTCTGCTGTGAGGACAGGCTGAGGGAGCTGAGAATGTTCAGCCTGGAGAGGAGAAGGCTCCAGGGAGACCTAACAGCAGCCTTCTGGTGCCTGAAGGGGGCTACAAGAAGGATGCAGAAGGACTGTTTGCAAAGGCCTGCAGGGACAAGATGAGGGGCAGTTGTTTGGAATGAGAGCAGAGCAGATTGAGATTGGATGTGAGGAACAAGTTCTGCACCATAAGGGTGCTGGAACACTGCAACAGGCTGCCCAGAGAGGTGGTCGAGGCCCCATCCCTGGAGATATTCAAGGTGAGGCTTGACAGAGTTCTGGGCAACCTGCTCTAGTGAAGGATGTCCCTGCTGAGTGCAGGGCAGTTGAGCTAGATGAGCTTTGGAGGTCCCTTCCAGGCCAACCCATTCTATTATTCTATGAATGAGATGGAAGACAGGATTGGGTAGTTCATGTCTGCTGTCCTGCCTCAGGCACCAGTAGCTCTGGGCTGACAGTTTGGGCACGTGCCTGTCTGTGCTCCAATGTGTCAGTGTGAGAATAGAACCAGTGTGCTCACAGGCTTTGTGAATATATAGCAGCCTCTGCTGATGTAGCTCCTCACACCTACAGAGCAGAAAAAAGCAGAGCCTTGAACTTCCCTGTGGGGAAGAAGTGGTTGCAGGATTAGAAAGGTGTCCTTAGTTCCCTAGCAAGCCTACAGCTTTTGCTGAGGAAAATGGCCCTTCTTGAAAGATGTCATTAAAGTACTTATGCAGGACAAATAGATAAAATGTTCAGCTTAATTTCTCTGCCATGCAATGGCTTTATGTTTATAGACACAGATTACAACACCCAGTTTGGGGAAGAAAAGAGCTAGACACCTTCGTGCAGACCCCTGCCACTTCTAGTGAAGCTCTTAGCTGAGGTGAAACCTCTCTACACCTTTCAAGAATTTCCAGAAATAAGCAGCAGTAGACTAAGTGCAGAAATAGAAGAAAAATGTCAGGGAATAATAATACTATTAAAACCCAGCAGAAAAAAAACCAAAACAGTGCCATAAATTTAGAGATCCTGGAGAGGAAAAGGTAATAAAAAAAAGAACCAAACAAAAAAAAAACCAAAACAAACTAGAGCCAAGAGGCCCTGGCAGCCAGGCTTGTATAGATTGCAGATCTACACCTAGCAGCCTGCTCCTGCTCAGCAGCCCAGCCCCAGTGCAGTGCTGGGTTCGGCCACGCTGGAGAGGGCAGCCGCGGGAGCAGAGGGCAGCGCTCTGCATCCTGTGTCCTGCCCAGAGACTCACCCAGGCTGCACTGAGAACCTGCCCTCTGCTAACAGCCTCCTGGCTGCAACGAACCTCGGCACAGCTGAACTCTGCATGTGCAGGGTGAGTTCAGTGCTTCAGTTTGGTCTGTGTTTTTCTAAGATGGGATACACAGTCACAAGAAATATTTTTGTTCACCACTTTGTTTTCCAAATTGACTCATAGGCTGGTTTTCCGTTCTGGTTTTTTTTTTCTATCACTGCTCAAGGAATGATGTAAGAGATGGGAATAATCGTTGATGTAAAGAGCCTACAGTACAGTTGAAAAAGGACTAGGAATAACTCAGAAGAGGCAAACAGGAAAGCACAGTTCTGAGGAGCACAGAATGCAGTTTCTTGCTCACTTTAGGGCCAGGAGGCAGCACTAAAAGAGTGCCAGGGCTGAGGTATTCCCAGAGGAAGTTCCCAGAGCTGTCACAGACATGCACGTGGCAGCTGTCAGCACAGGGGTGTTGAAAAGCTCTTGCCATGCCCGAGTTTTGAGCTGATGCAGCTGCTTGCTCTGACAGGTGTTCCCTTAGGTAACCTGCACAGAGCAAACCTACAACACATGTGAGGGCCTGGAGAAATGTCTAAGTCAAAGAACCACCCTTTAAGTCAGGCAGAAAGATGGTGATCTTGGTCTAATGGGCAGACAGCACTGGAGGCTGCTTGTTAGTATCTGTATGTACATCCTGACATGAAATAGTCTCAAGTAGTGAGACCTAAAGGCAGTAGGTCCTGTAATGCTCACTTCAGCTGAAGCTGACCTCTGCCACGACAGGAACTTCTGAAGATAAAGATGTGTGCCAGTAATGAGACTGCAAGGGATCATCACCACTCTCTGAAGCATTTAAATTCACTTTTCCTTCAAGTTTGGAAACTTCCTTTTCTGCCAGTCCAGATGGGTGCAGAAGATTCTGTCTTTATGATTTAACTGTAGCTGAATTTCAGGCAGCACCACAAAGTGTGTGCAAAAGGTAAAGCTTTGCAGTGCCATCTGGTTTCCACAACACAGCTGCAGCTGGAGAATGTCACCATAAGACATTGGATGAATAGGAGCTTAATAACTGTCCTTTGGATTTGTCAACAAAAATGAAATATTCTATTTCTATTTTACACTACCTTGACTACCTAGCCTCAAACAGCAGCATCAGAGCTGCTGTGGAGCAAGTTCTCAGTGCAAACCTGGAGCCACACCTGCAGGCAGGGCGCTGAGCAAAGTGCAGTAGCCACTGCTGGGACGGGGTGGGGGCTGCTCCTAAGGTCCCATCGACTCTGTAGTACTGCCATTTCTGAGTACTGCTGTTAAGGGAGTCTTAACACAGCACAGATTAGTTTAAGTGCTCTGTACTAATAGGATTGTAACACTGGAAGCTTCGGCCTCACCCTCTCTAACCCTTGAAGCCTTCTTAGACTGTAACCGAGTCTTTGAAAGCCTTCAGTTAACATCACTAATTGTAACTGCCTTGTCCTGGCTTTAGAGGCAGTGAAACACTGGTTTGAGTCTGACTCGGGCAATGTTGGAAGTCTCGAGAAAAAGGTCTTTCTTCTTTCAAGCCCCCAACAGTTTTGGTAGCTGCAGAAAGCTGACTGCAGGAAGCTGACTGCCAAGATAGCTCCTTATTACTGCTAGATTGCACACAACATCTTGCACTGGGAGCATCAACTTCAGGTATCACTTTGTCCTCTGAAAGCATTAGAAAAAGGCCAGAAATAACACTCGTGGAACGCGATCACCACTGCCTCCATGTGCGGCTTCTGAAACTATATACACTTAGCCTGTGGCCTGCAGGCTAAGTGCAGGCCTACAGTTAAACACTTGCCGCCCAACAGCTCCTTTCCAAGGACACCTCTCTAGTATGTTCTGTGTGCAGGTACACACACATAAAAATCACTGCCCAGCATTTGAGCCTTACTCAGGAAAATGTCTCACTCAGGGCAGACCACACCACACCACACCACACCACCATTCAGTCAAACACAGAGTAGCTCTTTTCCATCTGTTGGCAAAACCCAAACAAAAAACCTAAGCGTGCTCTCCCACAGCCAAGCCCCAGAAACACTCCCACAACAGTCTCCCTTACAGCTTCCTAATCACTTTAGCCATACATCTGCCTTATCAGACATTCAACTTTCCCTTCAGAAGCAGCAAGATCACCTATATAAATCTGTCCCTCCTGGATGCTTTGCACTTTTCAGCAGCCTAGCTGAAAGGATTTATCTCCTGGTCCAACCACCCAGGGACACGAATGCATCTCTGCTCCATGAAGGCGTCTGACCTTCCTTGCAGGAGTGAAGAGCTACGAGCATCTCCAAAAAGGCCTTCTGTGAGCCTCCCCAAGTCTCCTAACATTTAATTAAATAAAATGTGATTTGTCTAGTAGATGGGGAGCTACTTGTGATGGGGAGGTGCACAAAGCCTCCTTCAACGTCTTTGTAGTGTGAACTGTTGGTATATTTATAGGGATGAGAATACAAGTCTGAAGTTCTCAGCCATTACACTTAAAAATCATATTGGTGTGTTTCCTCTCTCCTCCTCCCTCCTGTTTCCCTCCTTTCCCTTGCATCTTTTCTCCAGCAAAGATTTAATTATTTAATGCCAAGTGCAATAACATCAGGAATGACCAGGAGCATTCTTCCATAGAATACTTCATAGCACACTAATTAGGACTCTTCTGAGAGGTTTAACCATCCCTGTAGGCAGAGGAGGGAGCCGAATCAGATCTCTTCTAATTCCAGCCACTGCCCTCAGTTTTTTGCTATTGCAGAGGGCTTTCAGTGGCCTCTTTAGTGAGAACAGCACTGCTTATGCCTCACTCAAACCGAGGATGGGTGCTTGTCCAGTTTCAAGACACTGGTCAAAGCAAGGACAAGCCTGGCTGCCTGGCACTTGCTATCATCGGTGTAGGTCGCAGAGCCTATCGCTGACCATGCTGCCTTCCACCCGAGCATGCTGCCAGCTCTTTCTCCCTGGAAAAAGGAACCCTGTACCTGACGGGGAGCTGTGAGTTCCACTGTCTGCACAGCTGCATGACAGGCTATGCAGTGTGGAATAGGAGAGGAGTGAGCCGTGGAGGGAGGCTTGCTGCAGAGCCTGCTGCCCAGCAGTGAGGGACACATGCTGGAAAGGCAGGAGGAGGAGGAAGGCAGCACACACAGTGGCAAGCTTTGCCTTTCTCAGTTTTGAACTGCTGGCCACATCGTGACCACAACGTTGCTCTGTGGCCAGCACAAATGAGGTTGTGCAGTGTATGAGAGAAGCATGAGCAAATTAGAGGATGAACACAAGTCTGGACATTGCATCTGACTGCAAGGACATATGTCACACATATTTGGGGCACAGTTACAGGTGACACAAACCAAGGGCACCAAAAATATTGCTGACTTATTAGTAAGATTCAATTACCTCTCGTCTTATTACACGCCTCTGTTGTTTGAAGCTCTTCCTCTTTGTTTTTGGTACTGAAAATCAAGAGCAGCCAGCTTGACAGGTTGCTTTTCATTAACACATGGCCAGGAGTTGTTGTAATGCTTATGGAAATCACCATAAATCTTCCCCCAATACAAACTGAGCCGAAAAGATCTTCTCATTGCAACAGAAATTTGCCACATGAACATTAGTTCTGTCACTGCATACAACTGACAGCTGCAAAACTAGAGCAAATGTGAAATTTTCATCACATTTTAAAGTTGCTGCTCTTTATTTTTACCAGTTAATGACTCTTCTGAACTTCCCCTCGTGATACTTGATTAGCCCTCTTCAATATACTGGGGGCTGTACACTCTTCATTTATGCCATTCATTAATCACCGTTCAATAAATGCTGTCAGAAGCTGTCTGCTTTGATGTCTCCTGTTAGCCACATCCTTTCTTGGTGGTGGTTAATCAAATGCTCTCCTGCTGTGGTCAAAGTTTGATAGCAGTTCCAGAGGTGATCCAGCCTAAAACACTGAGCTTATTGCAGAGGTTCGTCTTTCTCACACGGTGCTCAACCGAGAGCTTTCCTTTCGCAGTCCTTGCAAACGACACTTTGTTGTCAAGCCCTTGTAGCTCAGAGGGGAGCACCCAGCTCTGCCGGCTGACTGCAGCTCGCTGCAACAAGTAATTACCGACAGCACTGAAAGGAGCTGCGGAGTTTGCGCTGTCAATCACCGTGACAAAATGTTTCTTTTTTTCGGAGCCTGGAATTAGAACAATTGTCAAAATGTGTGAAAACTCCCGGCGGTGGTAAGTCAAATGAGATCATCCAGGGGAGAAAAAATTCTGTCCTGGGATGAAATGAACGTTTTCATTTCTATTGTTCAAGACAGAGTTGTACTGAAAATAGTCAGAAAGAAATTCTGCAAAAGCAATAGTTAGTGGGTGGGCTGAACACAAGTGGAGCGCCAGCTCAGAGGAGAACCAAATAAAACAGCACCAGGAATCACCTCTGAACATAAAAATAAATGTAAAACCAGACTCGAAGGCTCTGTTGAGTGTTTTTATACTAGCTTGCCTTTGCCATGCTTGTTTGCTTTGAAGGAAACCCTCAGAGTGTGCAGTCTTTGTAAAGATGCCAAAATCAGCCTGACTGTCTGCTCGGAGTTCTCATCCTTGATTACGAGAGCCCCCAGAGAATGGAGCTGTACTGCTGAAAGAGCACTACTGTGCAGGAAGAGCAGCAGATTAATGCATATTATCAGCTTTGTTCACCATTGCCACTGAATCAGTGTGCTCACAGAACACCAGCAGCACAAATAGAAGTGGAAAAAGGCAACAACGTTCTGGGTATTGTAACCGAGGCTTAAAAAAAAAACAAACCAAAAACCCCCGTGGTATTTGTAAAACCACGTTGAGCTGGAGTTCTAAGGCCAGAGATAAAAGTCAGATTCAGATCAAAAGCCTTCAAAAAATGACAAAAGGCAAGAAAACAATTCAACTTTGGAGACAGTTGAGATAAAGGAGTAGTTTTTAGCTGTGTGATTCAAGTTCTTTGGGAAATGGAGACTTTAAAAATTATTTCTTGCTTTGGCTATTACTGAAGCTTAGCTTTACTCTCTGTCCTGAGGGCTAAACTGCTCTGCAATCATGCAACTGTACAATTAGACCTGCTCAGAAAGCTCACTCAAATACCTGAAGTCACTGGCCCCATTGCCACAGAGGAAGCGCCGTTAGAAGGAAGGCTGTTAACAATACATGATTACATTTAGCAAGTGATAAGCAGGAGGCCCAGAGAACCAGCTGAGGTGCTTTTAGCCAGCTGAGAATCTGCCCTGCTGATCATTCTTTTGCAAAAAGTCTGGTTAAACCTGTCATTTAAACTCTCAAATTAGTAAGACAAGATCTTGGGCAGCATGAGATGCATCCTGGAAACTCTCAGATGGCAGAGGTGGGTAAGTGCAATGTCAACTAATGATACACAAATCCAAGGCTGTGCTAGGCAGCTCAGGATCTGGCCATAGTGCAGCTGTGCCACCTGTGGGTCTCTGTCCTGTGTGGGTTTGCCACAGCACCTGTAATCAGAACCAGAACCTGGTACAGTGCTTCCGTTCTGACTTTCTCTTCGCTACCTACTGGTCCCCGTTCCCCTGCTCTGTGGGACTCCCCAGCACACGAGATGATGGTTTAGCTTGCAGGCACTTTCTCTAGAGGCTTTTTTCCCAACAAAATATTTTCCTTTCTCTAGACACTCCACCCAACTCAAATCCCCATGGCCTCAAGCACCATTTTCTTTCCTGTTCAAGCCTAGAAATGAAAGCACTGAGTTAAGACACAGGCAGTCTCTTCCTTCTTGTTACAGTACACCTCTTGCCATGCCTTCTGATCTTGAGAGAGCAGTGTGGGATCTGGAGTACCCCATCCACAGGCTGTAAATCCCTGTTGTACTAACAGCAGGCACAGAACCCAGAGCCTGATTTGCTCAGGTTACCAGGCAGCAAGATCATGCCCACTGATACCTGCCATGCTCCAAGCAGTTCTCTTCCCAACAGTATCTGACGTTCACTGACCTGTTGAGCCTTGCCCTTGGCTCACGCTGCTCAGCTTCTGTGTGATATCACTGCTGCCGTTTGCACTCCTCTCAGACAGGTGAGGTTGGAACAAATGCTTGCAGAGGAAAGTGCCATCATGGTGCCCATTCACAATGAGCTGCACGATGAACAGCTGCTGAGTATTGCAGTGCCAGCTGAAGATGGGCACTTGGAAAAAGGAGGGGTCCACTAATACATTTTCCAGTGAGATTTAAATTAATTTGCCTGGTTTTGTTTTTCTCTCCCAGGCACCACATTTTTTGTGTTGCGTCTCTGCCTCCAGCAAAGTAGCCAAATGTTTTGCAGGAACATCACCAACAATCAGCCAGGCTAAACCTGTGCTGGGGTCCAGTGTGTCAAGCCCTGGTGAAGTGTGAGCTACAAAGTTGTTTCAGGGTGAATTTGGGCCCTTGTTCCCTCAGGAGCATGGGAGGCTACAGATGAAAAATGACAAATCGATGATGGCTTTTACATAGATTTTATAAACTCAGCTAGTCATAAAGAGTTATGCCGAGCAAACTAAACTTCCCATAGCTTGTCCATGGAGGAAACTCTGAGAACGTTAAAAAGACCACCCCACAATAATGGGTAAAGCAAGGCACTAATGGAAAGGGCTTTTTGCAAACTGAGATATGAGGGGGGCGGGGCGAGGCAGCTCCCATAGCAACCTTTTCACCAAGGGGGTTACATTTTCAGATTTTGGCATACTGACCCAAATGCGACAAACCCCTGCGGCTCACTACCCAAACTGTGGAGTCAGGAGGATTGGCTTCATTTAATCCAGTGGGGGACTGAGTCTGTTCATATTAAGAAGCATCTCTTTACTCTGTTGGCAGGAAATGCAGTGCAATGGGGAGAGGGAACTTGACTCAGACTGCGTTATTTCTCACTTAGCAAAGCTGCTTCCTCAGTGTAAAGTTCTCTACTCTCTTGTAACTAATATTCTAAGGTATAATTGTAGGAAGATTGAAACCCGTTTTGTTTTCCTAATTTAAAACTTGCCAGCAGCTGCTCTTTAGGACACAGGCTGACTCAGCAGCTTGTCACAACCTGTAAGGTGTCTTCAGCATCTTCATTGTCACTCTTCTTAAGATTTTTGTCTTTTTGTGATTATCTTTTTTTTTTTCCCCTTTCCTTTTCCCTTTGTTCTCTTTTCCATTGTTCACTGTGTCTCCATATTTCCCTTCCAGAAGTCTCTGTCCTTGGTCCCCATTCTTTTCTCTGCTTTGTCTGCAACCATTTTAATTTTCAAATTTACTTATCCTTATTAGCTGCTTTCTCTACTCAAAACTGATTTTCTTCCATTTCACCTGTTCGATAATCTAATCACATGCACCTAATTTTGAGATGCAGCTCAGAGTGTTTTAAACTGAGCTCTTAATCCTTCAACAGAACTTCATTTCTGACCACCAGACAGACCCTCATCTTCTTGCCTGGCATGTGCAGTTACAACACAGGCAGCAATCGTGACATTAATCCCACGTACTCAGGCTGCACCCTGCTAATTCTTTCTGCATGCCAGCACCCCTTTTCCCTTGCACAGGAAGCAGCTACCACTCATCCCCATGGCTAGAACATTATCTGCCACAGGGGCTGGTTAGCTCTGTCCTGTGTTACCTCCCATCCCTTACACATTATTCAAAAAAATCAAGTACCTTAAAAGAACCAACCCCATTATTTTTATCTAGTTTGAGCTGTCTTGCTCATCCCACTGCCTCTCATCAACATTATCTCATTGCAGCCTATACATGTCACCTGCTCATCAGTACTTACAGGGGTCTATTGTTGACCAGCAAGAGAAGAAGAGGGAAAAATTTCCCTTCCGAGCTGGATGTTCCTTCCAGCTTCAGCACTTCATTGTTTTCCATATGCCAAGCTAAGCAGCTCCAAAATGCTCCATTGCAGTAAATATTAGTGCTTGCTATGCACAGGAAACTACAGAAACGATCAAATCATCAAGAAGTTGTTATATTACATGGAAAAGATACTCTTACCCTTAGTGGTAGCTAACTTTGAAATGCAGGCTTCTGAACTGCTCAGTGGAGGGTGAAAGATTCCAGAGCAGAACCCTGACCAGCTACATTACAAGGAACCTGATCCTGAGACTTGTTGGATCACGCTTGATTTGAGCTGCAGCAGGGCTGCAGCGGTAGGACAAGGAGCAGTGGTTTGGAATGAGAGCAGATCAGATTGAGATTGGATGCAAGGAACAAGTACTGCATCACAGGAGGGTGCTGAAACTCTGCAACAGGTTACTCAGGGAGGTGATTGAGGCCCCATCCCTGGAGATATTCAAGGTCAGGCTTGACAAGGCTCTGAGCAATCTGATCTAGTGGAAGATGGCCCTGCTGACTGCAGAGGGGTTGGACTGGATGACCCCTGGAGGTGCCTTCCAACTCAACCCCTCATATGATTCTGTAAACTGTACATGTGAAAGTGCAGTACCTTGCATGCATGTGCATGTATGCACACAACTCCAGCTGCAGGGATGTGTGCCTACGCTGAGTAAAACTGACTGGCAGCTAGAAATTCTGCACTAGCAGAAGAGCAGGGTGCTGGAAATAGGAGATTTTTACCTAATCTTTCTCACTAGTGGCATTTCTACATTGAAGAAAAAATGTTCTCTGTCATTTTGACTTGGAACTCGAGTGTGCTGTCTTCCAGTGAGAGGAGACAGATCTATTTTTATCCCGGGAAAACTGATGACCAGTTATTTACCTCAGCCTGGGCCAGAACTCGTTGAATCCGGTGAAAAATGAAGTGAAATAAGTTGTCAGTGCTGTGCCTTTTCTGTTAGGTACCTGCTCTCTCCAAGGCAGGCAGCGTGATTAGTGCTGGCTTCATCCCAGGGTGATATGCAAGTTATCTTCATAGTTGGGAAGCAATTCATAGTTTGAGCATTAATCTGTGTTTTTAAGTGCATCTTGCTACAGAAAGTTTGCATGGTCTGCATCTTGCAGTGCTGGATCACAGCACAGTTAATTAGATTTAGAATGAAAAATGCTGATAGAATGTTTGTTTAGAAGTGTTTTCAGGTGTTCCTGTGATAAGGCACAGACCCCAGACTGGCACGGATCATACAAAAACAATCTGAGTATTTACAAAAAATAGGAAAAAAAAAGATTATTTTGTGTGTGAGGGGGAAAAAAGGGTCTAAGGGAAGCAAGAGACAACTCCCCTTCCTTGCCTCAGAATCTAAAGCTTGTTCTGAGACTCTCTCTGAGGGATTTTCAGTTAAAGAGGAGATGATTTTTATTATGCTTTCAAAGGAAACCAGAAGAACCAGATAAGTTATTAAACTGGCATCTTCCAAAGGGGTGATGTTTAGATTTTAGGACAATCAGGTTTTCAGGAAATATTTAGAGAGTTAAAAAACCCCACAACAGTGAATCCAAAGTGAACCCCCTGTAATACCTGTTTTGGTTTGCTTGTTTTTTAAGGTGGGAAATCCACACAGAGCTGGAATTCCACTGTTTAAGGATGTTAGATTCTATTCCTTACCTGAACTTAGCCAGTGACTGTGCTGGACATCACCCCTGCCACCCAGCAAGGCTGGTGGTTACAGGCACACTGCATTTACCCCCTCATTCTACTTACAGCTCATGCAACACATTGCACCCAGAGGGTAGAGGCTACTGAACTGTCTGCAAGACTCTGTAGGCAGCACAAAGGCAATGCTACCAGAAGTCTGCTGGCAAGGTGCTTTTCTGGCTGGAGTTCTGCAGCCTGGCTGGGGGTGCCTCTTGGTTGGTATTCAGCTTCCCTAGAGAAGTGATGGCAGCTGCCAAGGTGTGGATCACTCGGCACAGCAAAGCAGTGCTCTGGGCTTTGAAGGCTGGCTGCTGGTGGAGTTCTGAGAGTGCTACAGGGGAAATACTCTTGTTCTCTATCCTCTTTGCTGTGCAAGCCTTTCCCCAAAGGGATGCACTAGGGTATTCGATGCCCTGGAAGGGTACAAATGGAGCTTGCTGACCTGCATTCAGATACTTGGGTTTTTTTTTAAATGTGTATTTATAACAGCAGTTGTCCAAGACTGTGCCACAATCACCAACTCTTACTTCATCTGTTGGTGAAATGCAGTAAGATATGAGCGGGGACTAGCCGATCCTAATCAAGAAGAATATTGCTGTAATTAGATGGGATTGTTTGTTAGCCCAAGAAATTAGAGAAAGCTCTTGCAGCACAAATAATAACAGAGTTTATTGCCTCTGTAGTAATTTTTTTCCCTTCACACTCTCCTGATTTGCAATAGCATTTTGATTTTCATTTTCAGTGGTTTAGATTTTGCTGCACCCACTGCAGCACTTCTAGGCTCTAGTGGATGAACATAATAAATTATCTTAATAATTTACCACCACAATAGTGCAGGTGTACCTTGGGGAGGCTTGGTTGGTTGGTTGGTTGGTTTGCTTTTGTTGCTCTTTGGTCTTACTTTTTTGATTAGTTGCTTGGGTTGGATTCAAGAGGGACAGGGAACTACTGGAGAGTGTCTAAGAGAGAGCCACAGAGGTGCTGAGGGGACTGAAGGGTTAAGGTCAAGAGGATGGGCAGGGCTCTCTTTAGCAGTGCCCAGAGATAGCACAAGGGGATCAGCTACAAACTAGAAGTGAGGTTTCACTTAAACATAAGGAAAAGCTTCCTTGCTGTGAGGGTGCTGGAACACTCAACCAAGCTGTCCAGAGGGTAGCCTAGTTCAACACCCACCTGTTTGTGTTTCTGTGCAACCTGTGCTAGGTGATCCAGCTTTAGCTGGGGGGGTTGGACTGGATGGTCTCTGGAGATTGCTTCCAAACACTGCCATGCCGAGATTTTTGTGATACATCACTCCCCTCTTATGTCTGTTGCCTGACTGTGTTTGTTCATCAAGCTACAGCCGTTTCACCATAGGAATCTGGTAAGTTGAAAGAGGAGCCCGAGTGGTGAGAGAGATTGGTGTTCCCAGCTCCATGAAGGGTGTTCAATAAACGTAAAACAGAGGAGGAGTGGAAGATATCTGAGTGTGGCCACCCCATTTTAGGTTCTTCTGAGCAAATCATGGCATAAATTATGGCAGTTTCCTTTCCAACAATGATAATATCCAAACAAACAAACCAACCCAACAAGCAAACAAAACCTAACAGTGTCATTACAGGATTCTGTGTAGCTGCAGATTTCAAAGGAAACTTTTTAAAAGCACAAGAAGCGTAAAGTTTTCTGCAAACAGTCCTAATTACAGTGGCTGCTCAGCTCTTGCAAAACCATCCGGTGCTTTACTGACCATTCATCGGTCTCTAGAATGGACAGAAAGTGAGGTTACTGTCTCTCCAAGAGACATTATTGTCTCTCTGCAGGCTGGTAGAAAGTATTCAAGGTCTTGCAAGACCTTTTCCCAGTGAAAGAGAAATCAGCTAAATAGAATCTGAGTACACATTAAGTATGGCTCAAGCGAAGTGCAGACGCAGCTGTATCTCGGGTGTGAGAGAACAACAACTGGTTGCACTGGGAACAACCCTATAAAACGATACACAGCTTTCAGGCACTGGCTCTGCTTCAGGTGTTCAAGCACTCTTAGGATCAAACTTCCTTGCACCACTTAGCCTATTACATAAGAAAAGCGACAGCAGCGCTTTGCATATCTTCTAAAACACACCATTTATCCAGAGACTTAAGAGAGCCTGCACACTCATCTAGGCAGCTTGTTTGCAGCTTGTGTTGCACAATTTGCTTCTAAAATAAAGGAAAAAACCCCACACTGCCTTTTATGTCCTTGTACAATAGGCCATGTAGGCATCACACAGAGTTGGGTTTGGAATCTATCCTGATTTCCAGCATGCTGAGTCTAGTCAGTAAATTCCAAGCCTGGATGCCCTTTCTCAATTTCCTCTCACTTGCAAACACCTCCAAACAAAACAGGCAGCACAGCTCTGTTTTAAATATTCTTTTTGCTAAATTTTGTCCCCCTACAGCTTAATATTACAGGCACAAAGACTACAAGAGAGGGAGTAATAAACTTTAAAAGGTAGAGTCAGTGGAAATTTGCAAATGCAGATTTCTCATTCAGAGACAGAGCGAATGTGATTGTTCCTCTTCACGAATTACAAGTGGAGCACAGATTAGCTTTGCTATAAATCTGGGTGAACTCATTTCTCCGCTGATATTGCCGAGGAGCAATAATTCATCTGACAGTTGTAGAAATCACAGCAACATTCAACACTAACTGATTTTGGCCAAACTTGCTTTATTTAGCAGTAAGATAAATTTGCATATTTCCATTTAGTCAGCATCATTATTAAACTGTTAAGCTAATGATAAACGAGGCTGTTTATTGCTACAGGAGGAGATTATCACACCACTGTTGGTCCAATGACCTTCCTTGTAATAACAAAGTCAAGTCTGTATGGGTTAGCAGAGCTCACTCCCTGTTAGCTTTGCCGTATCCCTGCTGCTTGATAACAAAGGGAAAGCAGAGTGCCTTGCAAAGCAGACGCTTTCCTGTTATGCAGCTTTTGCTTTACAAATTGATTGGAACCTTAGCACTCGCTTTTAAATCGAAAATGGTCAAAGAAGCAAAAAGGCTGGTAAGCAGGTAACTCCATCAGCAGCACACACACGTTTTCACACGGAGAAAGAAAACGGAGTCAATCCTTCCTAGCGCTTCAGGCACAGTGATTTTACCATTGAACTGAGTCATTCCTGGAGGTGATCCCTCCTGCGAACCAGTATATCCCTTGTTGCTCTGTGCAGTTTGTTCAGAAGATTTACTGACTAAAAGAAAAGCATTAGGCACTGCCATTAAAATATAAAACTGCCAGAATCGTGGACATCATGTGCAAGGGAAGAGAAGTCACCTATGGCCCCAGCCATCACACCGACTTCAACAAAAGTTAGCCTTTGGCATTTAGTTATTTCCACGAGGCGTCGTTAGTGAAGAGGCTCACACATTCAGGAACAGTGTAGCCAGCAGCACCAGAGAGTTTATTCTGCCCCTGTGCTCACCACTAGTTAGGCCACACCTTGAGTGCTGTGTCCAGTTCTGGGCCCTTCAGTTTAAGAAAAAATTTGAGGTGCTGGAAGGTGCCCAGAGAAGGGCATCAAGGCTGATGAGGGGCCTGGAGCACAGCCCTGTGAGGAGAGGCTGAGGGAGCTGGGGGTGTGCAGCCTGCAGAAGAGGAGGCTCAGGGCAGACCTCATTGCTGTCTGTAGCTACCTGAAAGGAGGCTGTAACCAGGTGGGGTTGGGCTCTTCTGCCAGGCAACCAGCAACAGAACAAAAAGACACAACCTCAAGCTGTGCCAGGGCAGGTTCAGGCTGAGTGTTAGGAAGAAATTCTTCATGGAAAGAGTGATTGGCATTGGAATGGGCTGCCCAGGGAGGTGGTGGAGTCGCCATCTTTGGAGGTGTTTAAGCAGAGGCTGGATGAGGCAATCAGTGCTGTGGGTTAGTTAACTAGAAGGGTTAGGTGATAGGTTGGACTCAATGGTCCTGGTTAATTCTGTGATTCTGTGATTCCATTTCATACAAAACACTGTGTGCAGCAACAACATAAGCTTGGAATTTGGGCTAGTGATAAAGCCATGGAGCATTACCCAGCTTTTAGGTCAGAGACGACCCTGAACTGTGAAGGGCTCCTGGGCTAGTGCAGAGTGAGTCGACAAGCCCACACAGTGCGGGAAAGGAGCCTGTGAGATGTACAGATAAAAGCAATGTAAGTGCAAGGCCTTCAATGTGTTGCAGTCTGCAGGGCTTGGCTGTAGTTTGCTGGGCAGTGTGCTTGGCTGGCAGTTTTGGAGTCTGTTCTGAGTTTATGACCCTCTGCACATTGCTGCTATTTTGGCTAATTACTGTTTGCTGAGCTTCTGGCACTTTTTCTTTCTCTGAACTTTCCAATATGGATTGTGCTGTCCCTTATAAATGCTTGCCTGGGAATGCACTCTGAGCAGTGCCTTGAGGCTCTTCTGTGCAATGTTGCACAGATCTGTCTCTCGGTGTGCCACTGGAGGTGCTTATTAATATGCAAGAAACAGGTCCTTATTATTTAAGATTCTAGACTGGCACTGTGTCGTTAGTGGCTGCTCACAAATTTCAAGGCAGCCTTGATACTAATGCAGAAGGTCTTACTCCTTGACCCTACCCATGGCCAGCCCTTTTCTTCTTTGGAGAGACTTCTTTTCTGTGGCTGTGTAGACTGTAGAGCTGGAATCTTCCAGATTCTGTATCTAAACAACGTTACACCATGACAGCTGCCATCATTTCTGTGTTAGGATCACAGCTTCTTCTGCTTACAGAAACTATCACAGTTCTTTTTAGCCCTCTAAAGGCAGAAACTATTTTTATTTAGGAAGACAGCCTAGTGAAGTCTTGCTGCTGCTCGTGGACTGTGTGCTTGTCTCCTGGGAATGATTTGCTGTTTTGAAGCAGAAATGGTTATTGCAGGACAAGAGCTGCAAAATGCTGCCTGCCACAGCCTGCATTTTTATCAGCTGGTCAGCTTATGCATCCCACATTCCTTTCTTTCCCCCTTTTCTCTCATAATACAAGTGTAAGCACTTAAGATTTTTTATGGGAGCACCTGAGATCATAAACTCTGACTGGTGAACAGGTTGGTTGTAGCCCTTATCTTAGAGATGGAAAACTAATACCCCAAGGTCAAATGATGTGGGTAAAGACACAAAGCAAAATCGGAATAGATGGAACGTGAGGAGTGCTTAGCTCTTACTTCTCTTTGTTGTCTGACAGACTGAGGATCTGTTGATCTGCAGGAGCCTTTTGAGTGCAGGACTGACTGTGCTGGCTGCGCTAGGGACCGTGCTCCACAGCTGTCAGCTGACTGCTCTCTGATGGGGGCAGCTCTCTGGGTACCATTGGGACCGGGTAAAGTTTCCTCCAAAGAGTCACTCAGCAAATAAAGTCAGCATTCCTTGGATGCATGTGCACTTGGGCAGTGGGGAGGCTGAAGAGTTGATGGAGGCCCCAAATATGCATCCTCCATACTTCCTGGTACAAATGAATGACATTATTGACATCACCCACTCCGGTCAACAGTCAAAAGGTTATCCAAAGTACAGCCTTATTATAATTTCCTCAGGCTTCCTTGTTACTCAGGAATGACTGTGACTTTGTGAAGAGTGGTGAAAGTAGTGAATTAAATGAAGCTTAAACACCTTCATTTTCGTGCAGTCTCGGTGTGTTTCACTATCACTGAAGGCAGCCCAATCATCAGTCCCACGGCAGAGTGTGGGTGCCCACTGTAGGAAAAGTGAGCCAAAGACACAAAGGCTTCACTGCCTTGTGCTTTCCCAGCAGAACTGCCCACATGCAAAAAGCTTTGTGGAAATGCATCTGAGGCATCAGCAGAGTATGCAGTTGCATGTTAATGCAGCACTTCATCAGACCTCTTTACACCAGACACCAGGAATCCATAGCCACATTCTTTCTCTTCCTTCTCCCTCTGCATTTTTTGGTCTTTCTGCTGTTGCGATTATTTTGGATCACAAATTCCCTTACTTATTATTGTGTTAAATAGACATTTCCATCTGATAGCCTTTCTGTAATGTGCTGTTTATAGAAAGTGTTTGCAAAAAGGAAGTAGGTAGGAGAACATGACCAACAGTGTAGTTCAGGGGAGGGCGGTAAGAATATTTTCACTCTTCTGCATGAGTAGGAGATGAAATTTCAATAGGCACTTTAGATTTTTGCCACACAGATTCTAGCTGTTTTAAAGCTTTCCACTTCTAATCTAAAATCTGTGGGTGCAGTAGGCGTGCCTGGCAGGCACACATCTTCATTAGACGCATGCTAATTTTTCAGGTTTTCCTGTTACTAATTACAATAGCAGTCAAAAACAGGCATCTTACTCACCATAAATAACTGGGTAAGATTTGTAATTTGTGATTGTTTATTGGAGGAACTCAAACCCAACATTTTTACTGTCACTTCAGACTTCACCTGAAAATGACCTTGAACTTTTGGGCAAAACTTTCACAAACCATCTGGAGGTCAGCAGATGCTGGAACTCTGCATGCAGGCATCTCTGATTCAACATGTGCTCACTAGCTGCTAGTCAAGCTCTTCCTGCTGTGCTGATGAACAAACCACAGGAGTTGTGGTCCTCCTCATTTTCTCCTCTTAGGTATTGAACTTCTTACCAATGAACGTCTGGCATGCTCCCACTACTTTCCAAAGAGGGAGGTAACTGCCAATTGCTCAATACATTAACTAAAGACTGGTTTTCAGCATTCAGGAACTGCATCTTCTTCCTTATTAATCTCACATGTGAAATTTGTACTAAAAATAGCTGTTCAGTGACAAAACCAGCAGGTTACTACTGCTGACACTCCTGCAGTCCTGGAATCTAACTAAGTGCAGGCAACACAACAGTCTCTGGACATTCACCACTGAACAACAGACTACAAGAACAGACACTTTTCTCCCTGTAGTGACATTAACTGAGCTCTAAAAAGTGGGATAAGTATATCAATGACTTTTTGAAGCAGTTAAGCTGTCTATAAATTACTTTAAACATGTTTTAATTTCCTTTTCTATCTGCAAAGTAATTATGTGTGTTTTCTGTTGGAGTTAAAACATAGGAATTAAACATGGCTTCTTTTCAAAATCATTTAAAAGTGCGTGGGGAACAGCCTCACAGGTCTGGCTTGCCGCTGCAGTTTACAAGTCTCAGGCGATGGTGAAGAGCCTTGCTTCCAGACATTTTTCCACTGCCTTTAAGTAGCATTTGTCTTTCAGAACCACCTCTTTAAAACTGTTGATGCTATCTCCTCCTACCTGTGCTTGGCAAAGCAAAAACAAATGATGGAAAGACTGGTCTAAACAATAATGAAATTAATGCTAATATTGGATCCTTGCAGTATTTAAGCCCAGTTTTGCCCCAAACTTAAGGGGGTAAAGGGGTAAACATCACAGACTCCTCTCAGCAACCTACATGAGTCCTACAAATGCTGAGGACTGTTTTGTGTGATGGGAGGCACAGTGCAAAGATGATCCTTCTGCCAGAATTTTTTAACAGGTGCTGAACATCTACACCCTTCACACAAGTTCTTTGGAGCTGTGGGTGTTAAGAGAATTTGAATTTGAATTTGAAATTGATTTCTCCTTCCACACCTATTTCTCCTAGACCTAAAGCTCCTCTGCTTAAGAGGAACATTAGAAAAGTAACTTCACAAACATTTCTGAAGCGTTCAGAGAGAGATGAGAACAAGGACAAATTGTTACTGCTCAAGACAGGAGCCTTCAGCAGGATGATGAGAGACACATGTGGACTTACCATGAGAGTTTAATCACCTGCTCTCATCTTTCTGTTTAGATATTTTTGACTTTTTAGTAAAGATTTTCAGGGCATTGGAGAAGTTGATGATGAAGATTTTTCTAAACTCTTTTTCACAAAATGCAAGAGGGCTCTGGCAGAGGATCAGCTTGTAAGGATCTTAGACCCCAGACCCGTGCTAGGCTAGCTCTGCCTCCAACAGCTTCATCTTGAGTCTTTATTATACATCTGGGTTCACTGTCATGAAGATGGGTCTTCTCATTCTGCCTTCTTTCCTGGTGAGAACTTTGAAGTGGAAGAGTAAACACTGTTAGAAAAAAAACCTGCTTTGTTCTTTAAAACAACACTTGTCCTTTAAACAGGCTGGAGATTAAAACTGAAATTTGGGCTTTCTTTTTTTACCAGCACGCATGGACCTGTTTCCCAGAAAACAGCACTAAGCACAGGTACTCAGCTTACACAAAGCATACACCCATCAATGTCTCTGCTAGCAACTAATCTGAGAAGTAATTCACTTATTGGCACGTTTAACACTCCCTATTTTAGGCATCACTCTGTCAAGCCTGATTGGAATCAAAGCAGTCAAACAGTCAAACTTGCTAATTCCATCAGGCAATAGCCCCTGGTTACTCAGTTATCTGAACAGTGCCCTTACAGAGCCTGCTGCAAGGTGGATCAATACAATTATCATCCACTGACATATGGTGAGGAGCTATGAGTATTTCCACATGAACTAAATTGAATGGGACACAAATCATTGACTTATGTCAAGAAAACCAGGGACAGCACCTGAAATACAGCAAATTTCAGAGGGGGTGACAGGCAGTGAGTGAGAAAAGCAGAACTGCATGTTGTTGATACTGCTCTGGATGAGAACCAGTCAGCCACAGTGCAGCTTAATATTTCCTCTGTCACCCCAAGTCAGCTAAGCAGTGCAGTGTGCTCTGCTGCCTGTATGTCTGCTTTATCTATCCAAGTCTCATATTCTTTCCAGAGGGTAAATGCCCTTATTCTGTGTAACAAGTGAGTTTGGTTAAATGGAATCAGGACTGCTGTAACTGCTGCTGGCAGTCTGCATGAGGAAGTAGCAAGAGTTTCAGTAGGCAAAATCTTTCCGTGCTCTTGTCAGGCTCAGCGATGAAGGTGACAGTTCAGAAGGACTGGAAATGCCATTTGTTCATTCTTTTTTGCTCTTTTTCTTCTCCCCTCCTGACCCCAAACATAGACTATGATTTTGTGACCAAAAAAAAACAAAACAAAACAAAACAAAAAAAAACAATAGCATCAAAAGAAAGCAATAGAATCTTATTTTAACTTGAACACTGGAAATTTTATTTCAGCTCATTAAGTCCACATTAGCAGACAAAGCAAATGCGTGGTTCAATGTGTTTGGTTCAGCCTGTTCAGTACATAAAGGGATAGTTGCACCATCTGACTTCAAGAGCTTTGAGTGCCTAAACCAGAAACTAATCTCCTAAGCCTCCAAAGAAATTCATGAGGAGAGAAAGAGATTTCTCCAGAGGGCAATTCAGGTGAAGAACTTAACTCAGGTGCTTCAAGTTGAGCTCCCATTGAGGACATCCTCTTCCTAATTGTAGGCATATAGTGTCTGAGCAGCTTTCTAACTTGGGCACCTTAGTTAGGTGAATGAAAGAAAATTTGTATTGGGACAAACATTTTCTTGCCAAACAGTGAATTGCTTGTAAAATACAATTTGCCTATCTTGAAACAGCTCAGGGACAAAATAAATGTAATTCTGTGCCTAGGCTCAGTGTAGAAAAGTACAGTTTGGGGGTGAGTGGTGGCTATGCCTTCCATAATCAGTATATTTTCATCAGGCTTCTAGAAACCATCAACTGAGTAGGCTACAAATGTGCAAAAGTTGCAAATCCACAAGAATTTGTTTAAGCAAATATTTTAAAGAGCTCTGCAATCGCCCTGAGCATTAGAGAGTTGTTCAGATGCACGGGTGCATTACTTTTGGTAAGACTCCCTTTCAGTAGCCAGTTTAATGAAGTTTAATCTGCCAGCCATGTCCTGCCAGCCCTGGCCTGGCTTGGGACAGGCACTGCAACAGGGAGCACAGCTCACATGGAGCACACCCTAACAGAATTCCAGCTGGCAGAGGCTCGCAGGAGCCTGAGCCAGGTCTTGAGCAGCTGCAAGCTGTGCTGGGGAAGGCAGAGAAGAAACCTCAGAGGTTCATTTCTTAACTTCCAGCTACCAGGACTCCCAGACTGATTACTGCCTGTCTGGTTCTTCAGGCAAAGATGGAAAAGAGCCATGAGAAGCAGCTGCCTAAGGATTCATCTTAGCACTTTGGAGTTTTGTCCCTTAGTTTCCCTTGCAGTTGCCAAACCCACTTTAATCTTTCAGTTGCCTCAGACCTGGGCACTCTCTTTCCGTTGACTATTTCCTTCTGAATGCCTTTAGGCTTTTAGTCTGGTCACCATCCATTATGGCCCCACTCTGAAAAGCTTTAAAGACAGCAGTTCTGACAAAAGCTCTGGAGACCTGAGACAGCTTTCAGGTCTGCATGCTCTGGGCAGGCTTGGGAGCAGAGCTCTGTAGTGTTTCTCTAACAGTCTGTTCTCGGTGGCCACACTGAACATGTATTCATTAGCCATAGGAAAAAAGCTCTAGTGAAAGTATGGTGACAGGAAATGTGGGCAGCAGGTACTCCAGAGAGTTCCTAAGAACCAGTGAATTCCAACTACCATCCGATGCACCTGGGCTGCACTTTTCCCCTAACTGCGTTTTGAGAAGCTTGCAGCACAAGAAGTATCTTGTTCTGGATCAGATTAGAGATACTAACTCTGTTAGGATGAAGAGTGGAATCTGTCTAAGGGTGGGTTTAACCATACTCCCCTCTTACCAAGTGCTAACTTTGTTAGTGATAGCTAACATCTTAGGCAAGAGTTTCCTTTAATAATTGCTGACTTCTTTTTGATGGTTGATGACTTTGTTTGAAGGAAGGTTGCAATAGGATAGTGCAGTTCTGCTGTATCTACTGCAGTGCAATAGGAGCAGAACTGTGCTGCTTACACTAAAGAAATTCAAGCCTGTTTGCATACTTTTTTTTTGTTTTTTGTTTGTTTTTTTTTAGGTGGTTGGTTTTTTTTTCAGTTTCATGGAGAAGTTTGTCAGTAGGAAGCAGAACATGTAAACTGGGTTAGTAAGTTACCTGTAATTGAACTTTGGGGTCCTTGAAAGGTCAGTGCACCATAAAGCTCAGGGTAACCACATGGCAAAGCAATGAAGGTTAAATTATGCCCTTGAATAATATTTTGTAGCTTCCTCAAAGCCTTAACAGCAAAAAGTTGCTAAGACTCTAAGCATCTGACTTCAAAGCTGTGTAAAGGTACTGTAAGGACAGCCAGAAGAAAAACAATTGGTCCAGAGAGCATTCAGATAAAACCCAGCCTTATCTCTCCTGTTGTACAGAGAAAAACAATTTAACAGTTGTGAAGCTTCTCTTCCCTCAAGGATCTCACAGCCTGCTTGCTCCAGCCCTGCCCTCAGCTGCTCTTCTGCTGTCCATTTATTTTCTCTAGCACCACTTAAAAATAGGTGCACATAGAGCAGGAAGCAGCATGTGGGAGAACACAAGCCCTGGCTAGAAACAGGAGCTCAGAGGGGAGGGAGGAGTTCAGGAACTCTGAGCGGAGAGATGTTCATGCAGCCATTCACAGAGAGGTTGCACAGATGGGAACGGAAAGCAGATTTACAGACAGACTCTCTTCAGGTGATTTTCCTTTTTAATAGACTGGTAGAATATCCTTCTTTTTGCCTAGTATTTCTATTTCCACTTTTATTTATTTTTGCAGCCCATGGACTTGTCACTTAAATGGGGCTCACTCATTTTTTTCCATAAAAATCACTCTTTCCAATATGTTACTTCATCAAGTAAGCCATTTAAAAACAACTAAATAAAAAATTGAAGTAAAACAGTCTTTGCAGACCCATACTTAAGCAAGTAGCTACAGCAAGCTTAAGGAAATCCACAGATAGTGCAGAGCAAGTCCTGCAGCTAGGAAGCTGTAGGTGGTAAAATGTAATTTCACTCTACAGAAGAGCCTGGGTCTTGTTAGCCACCAAACTGGGCAGGCCACTGAGGGCTGCATGATCCCAACCAGCATCACTAATCCTGATTTTTGAAAGCAGTAGGAATGTTTGTTCCAATAGATAGAAGGATGTAAAATACTAACTACATGGCAAACCAGACAGATTGGAAATAATTAAATTTATCATAAGTGTTTTATTGCCTGCATTGTTCTCTGCATAAAGCTGCAGTGTGCAGGGCACTCATCTAGGGCAAAAGGAGACAGTAGAACAGCAATAAAACAAGATAACGGATATAAACCCAGGAAAAAGGTAGTAAATACAGGTTACTGTTTAAAAGGTTCGTGCAATTGCTGAGGGGGAGAAGAAATAGAACAGGGATATCAATAGTGAACAGAGTAAGTAAAAAGGAAGGTTCCTCAAAAAAAGCAGTGTTTGGATTAAAAATAGCATTGTAAAACCTGTGCCAGGAATAACAGCTATGCCAGGATTTGAAATAAAGAGGCTGTTTCCAGCCCTGTGGAATAGAAAGGTTGCCAGCTGTAACCAGGGAGGATGAGAAGAAAGATTTACCTAATATGTACCATATGTAGTCATCTAGCCTAGGTGACATAAATCCTGGAGTCATAAAAAGCCTGGGTAGTCCTGGATCATAATTAATACCAACATTAATGAGGGGAAAAAAGAAGGCTGCACAACAGCTAAAATTGTCCCAGTCCTGGGTAAGATCAAAATCATGACCTGTGGATTATACATCAACAAGGCTGATATAGATTCTAAATAAAATAGTGGAACAATTGAGGCTTTAGCACTGGGACTTTAAAGACAATGAATTGTTACAGTGGTGGTTCTTGTATCCCTTGCCTGGCTTTGTGGAATTAGTCTTTTCAGACTTTGCTTTCTACATTTTCCTCATCAGTACAGTTACATACAGCTTGGGGTAGCAACCTGCCATCGGTGCCTGGGAAACACAGGTGAGGGCCAGCAGGGTCTGTGCAGACTTCTCTTCCATCTCTAGAAAAAACCTCCTCACGAGACTTCAGCTGTTCTGACCTGTGTGTTGTGGACGCTCAACACCAAACCTGCTCTTACAGAAGAGATCTGAACTGGGCTGGTGCTACAGGCCAGCGCTTGCTTTATCAGGGAGGTTGGACTCAATGGGCTCTGGAGGTCCCTTCTGACCTGTGAAGTCCTGTGATTCTGCGACTTGTCTGTTCTGACAGACCTGACAAAACAGTCAGTATCATCATGCCTGGATTTCTCCAGCTCTTTGTGATGGAAGCTCTCACTGCATGGCATAACAGTGTATTTTGCAGATGAAGTGTAGAGGTTGCTCCTTCACAGAAGTAAAATTTAGGTTGTTAATGGGAAGAAAAGAAAGGACTGGACATTGGAATGGGCTGCCCAGGAGGTGTTGAGTCACCAGCCCTGGGTGTGTTTAAAAGTCATTTGGATGTGGTGCTTGGCGATATGGTTTAGGGTGGACCTTGTAGAGTAGGGATATTGGTTGGACTTGGTGGTCCTGAGGGGCTTTTCCAGCCTGAATGTTTCTGTGATTCCTTGTAAGCGAGCAGTTAGTATTTGCTGGAGACATCCAGAGAACACGTGGAGCCATATATCTGGAGTTTGCTTCTAGGTAAGAGAAGAGGGGGCAGGACACGGCGGCAGAGCAGGCGTGGGGTCAGTTGATGACCTGATTGAAGAGGCTGCACAACAGCAGTCATGCAAGCCGAGCACATTCACTGCATCAACCCATCCTCCCTTGGGGCAGAAGTTACAACTCCATTAATCTCTTTCTCCTTTCTTCCAGTGCATCTGATCTTAAGAATGACCTGGAGCACTTAATTAAGTGGTCACAATTGCATACTGATATGCATAATGGTATGCATTTTAAACTGAAGCCCACACGCTGTGCTTCCCAAGTTCAGGCTGTTCTCTGAAAATACAGCAAGTTAAAAAGAGTTTTCATGGTCACTGGGAGCAGACCTCCCACTGAAATTCATTCCAGAGTTCACTTCACAAACACACCCCAGAAATGAGCTAGCCTTCAAAACCAAAACAAGCTCCTTGCCTCATTGGAAAGTGATGGCTTGGCGGCCTGGCAGATGGTGCAGAATCTCTGACGAGAGTTGGACACTGTTCTGGGATGTGCATGATATAGCTTAGCTTTCCAGAAGGAATCTTTAGCGTGCGTGTGCTGAGGACTCATCCTCAATCTTGCAGGTGTTTCTGCTGCATCTTCCTGGGGCATTTACTGACACATTTTGTTCTCCAAATGTTCTCACAACAAATGTCCCATTTGCTGCTCTAGGATTTCTGAGCCTCCTTTAGTCATCTGACCCATCAGGAACAGGGATTTGTTTCCTCTTCCATAGGAATATTCCTTCACCATGACCATGATTCTTTCCTGCTTTCTGAAACGCTGGGGTCTTTCCCAAACAAAGGCGGCATGGCAAACTCTGGACGCTGCAGGCAGATGTCAGAATTGCTGCTGGCACACTTGCCCCTCCTGCTCAGGGTGCAGCCTCTCTTCAGCCTTCTCATGGGTCAGAGGAGTACAGGACGCTCCTGGTGTTGTAGAACAAGGCTTGCTTCTCCAGTTTGGGGCTGGCTCCTTTCTTCTTCAGTGTATGGTAGAGCTCACCAGCTGGACCATCTGTGTATCCTCCCCAACAAGGTCCTGCCCTTGGGAGACACAGGGTATCAGTGGTCTGCAAGGCTTCCTTCTGCTCCCACTGTCAGTGCATGCCAGAGCATTTGCTGAGCAACCATAACAGCTGTTGGGGGGAGGGAAGCCAAATGGCACAGCAGCACACAGGGTGTGCAGGTAGCTGCCTTCCAACGTCTGAAAGGCTGCCTGAGAACACTTGGCTGAGGCATTTGTTTCAGGTAGGGCCTAGTCTGCAAAACTCATCTGGAAGTGATCTGTAGTCAGTGGATGTGTTCTTCAGAGGCCAGTGCAACCCAGCTCTTTTAAGAAGGAATTCATTATCTTCTGGTCATTGATGATGCAATCAATTAGCATTTTAGAATTAGACTACACTCCTTACTTTCTGGTGGCTAAAATTAAGTGAGCAGAATGCCACCTGCCTCTATATCTAGAAGCCTAATGATGTATTTGTCCTACTGACTGAACGCTTGGCCACAGACAGGTGACAGACAACATTTTTACTCTGACTATCCGATTCCCTTCCCAGGGACGTCACAGTTACAAAGGCTGTGTAGCATATTAGCCACTGCCGCCTAATTTTTCCCACACACACGACACAACCGTTCCAGTAGCTCCATCGTTACTAAATGGGAACATGAAAATGGGTTTGTTGAGCAGCATCATTACTCATAAACACTTCCATTGTTGTAGAGTGTTGTCTGCTGTGTTTTTCCCTCAGAATGAATAATGTTTAACATCAAACCAATTATGCCAGATGTAGAAAGTGATTGTACAATATCTGTACTCAGGCACAAGATTTACAATAATTAATAAGAACGCTATCAAAATACAATTACACGTGCGATTTGTTTTGATGTACATGCTTTTCTGTGATGGTAAAGATGCTTTAATTCAGGCCTTTTTTTTTTTTTTTAATGTCAATTACTCTAAGGATAGGCTGAATTAATAAAAAAATGCCATGCATGAATCACAGTCCACCCTTTGGCAGAATTCTTTTGTCCCCACAAAAAGTGAAGCACAAAACATTGTCTGTCTGCTGCTATGAGCTGGAAGGCCCAGCCTTTGTGTTTAGCTGATATTTTTACTTCTTTAGGGTTTTCTGACATATTCACACTGTGGAATAAAACCATTGGTAACTGGCAAGCCTCCTGCCAGAACTCTGCTCTTGGAGTGATGGGCAAGACATTGCCCAAATCCTGAAGGGTTAGGATTAAGGCCTCAAATATTTGTTTCCTGTCTTGTTGCTAGATACTGAATGGTCTCCAAATGAGCATTTCAAACCACCACAATTCTGAGAGGAAGTTCACAACGAGATTAAATTCTGCAGCATATGCAGCATTTGCTCCTTGGGCACACTGTCCTCTTCCAGCTTTCCTGGAGTTCTTTGGCACAGATTTCCCAGAGGTGTTAGTGGGAGGGTTGTAGAGGCTTGATGTGTGCCCAGGATTGTCTGAGTCACCTTGGGGAACAAACCAACGTCTTAGACAGAAGAGATGCACAACAGCCACAAGAATCTGCTCCTTTCGCCGTGTGTCTGGGGGTGCGGAGGACACGGGGTTACCCACTACCTGATGTTAACACTACTTCTATTTCTAACTAGATTGCAGCTGGAGTCATTAAAAAATGAAGATGTTTCTCACGTTTTTAAAGGTTTAATGAAGCAATCTGAGCTAAGGATGCATTTAAAATTATATATTACAAAATAAACTGATGTAACTTTTACCATTGGAGCCTTCTGGGAGCTGCTGGAGCATGATGCAAGACTTTGCCCCAGCAGCCGTTAGCCACCACAGCACAGGAGCAGTCTCTATGGACTCCAAAACCCAGTGGTTTTGCTGCCTAACACCACTTCATTAGCCTCTGCTCAGAGGTTTTGCACTAACCATTTACTGCTTCCTTCTCACTGGGATGTCACAAACAAGGGCTGAGGTGTGGGCATGGAAGTGTCCTGCCTGGTTTCAACACACAGCAGCGGTGCCTGTTGAGTGTGCACTCCAGCATGCCCATGCCTTCAGCTTGCTCCTGCTAGCAGACATCAAATAGCTGCACTCCAGCTCTGAATGTGAATGATCTCTGAAAACAGCCCAAGTAAGTACTAGGAGGGAAGAATGAACTTCCTGGGTGTCAGAGGTCCCTTGGCAGTGCTAAACTTTAATGGAGGATGAGTTGCCTCTATTTTACCAGGCTGAGATGTCTGCCCTGACTGACAGATCTGAAAATGAATGATTTTCCCTCAGTCATGATGAGTACCATTTCTAGACATACTGCATAATGGATAAATAACTTCTCTTAAAAACTTGCCATACAATTTGAAGGAAAAAAAAATTGCACCCCTGAGACAGACATTTCTATCTATATCCTCTGGGAGTAATGAGACCTTAAGAGAGGAGTCTAAGGCTAAGAGTTGGTTCAAAATGCTATGATGTGATGTGCCCTTATCTTCCTTCACAGATAAGACAGACAGACTGCTCCTTGCACAGAAAATAAAAGAGCAGGCTGGAAAATCACAGGAAATAAAAAACAACTGAAACCTCTCCTTTCCCTTGAAAAAATACTTCTTCCAGAAATTCTTTTCCTTCCCTCTCCCCATCCCTTGGTGACCCCCTTACCTACACTGCAGTGACCATGACTGAGTCCCAAGGGGTCATAACCTCCTTCCTGCACCAAGCATCATGCTTGTGCTGTGACCCTGGAAGGCAGTTCGCTGAGCTGAGAAAGTGGCAGATTGAGCAGGAGCCAGTTGCAGGGCGTCAGGTGGGAGCTCTGCAGAAGGGCCAAAGAGGTCATTCTAGGAGATGTGGAGATGAAGAGGTTGTGTGTGGCATAATTTTCAGTGAAGTCATGACTGCATGTGAGATGTATTCACCTTGGAGGACACCACCAAGAGCATGTGTAGGTGCAATATCTTTAATTTCTTTCAGCCAGGAGCTGATTAGTTTCCTGTCATCAACACAGGAGGTTGGGTGGTTGCTGTAGTGGTGATAGCAAATGCTGTTTTTTCTTCTCAGGTTGTAAAGTCAATCTTTGGTCAAGAGGAAGAGCTGACATGCATATCTGTGTATCTGTGTATGCTGCTCATGATGAGTTCTCACAGGTTATGCTTCTTCCCAGAACTTCTATAGTAAAGGATCCTTCTTCTGTAAGTCTTGGAAGCCCTGCTAGTGGAGGATGCCAGGGGCTGTTACTGTGGGGTGACTGGGATGCATCCAGAATTCCAGAGTCCTTCACATTTCCATAGAGGAAAGGCTAGTTTAACAGTGTAGCAGGCTGAAAACAGAACTGGGGAAGATGTGATCTATGGAGAAAACACTAAAAAGTAAATAGATTGGTGTCTGGTGTCTCTCTGATATCATTAAGTGCATCAAATACCAATCACAACAAAGTGAGTAATCTGTTATTGTAAATCTGCATACTAAAGCACACAGAGAGCATGGTGCCATGCAGCAAACGCTCAGCACTCGCCTACAGGACCTCTGCACATGACAATCCACCACTCTACCTATTTGCTTTGTAACTCACCAGGTGGAAAAGATTAATTATTCTTTCTTCATTAACAAGAGGCCTTGAGTAACCTGTGCTAGTGGGAGGTGTCCCTGCCTATGGCAGGGGGTTGGAACTAGATGATCTTTGAGGTCTCCTTCCAACCTTACCTTTCTATGATTCTAAGAGGGCTCTGGTTGTACCTGAGCCTCTCAAGGTTTCAAAATTGCTTATTGGCACAGCCTCATCTTGCTGAGAACACAGAGAGATTGCTCCTTGGTGGGTTTGACTCAGGGGCAGTGTGCACCTCCTCTGAGTGATGTCACAGAAAGGTGCCTGCAGTTGGGGGTTTTGGCCAGGATGACTCGGGTCTGCAGACCTCTGTGGGCCGGCATCGAGTTGTGAGGTTTTGCTTCTGTTTTGTGAGTACATTTCACTGTCTGTACCCAAAAAATCAACTACCATTCCTGAAAGCCATTTTCAAATCTGAGAATAAACATATGTGAAGGCTTGGGGTTTTAAAAAAGCTTTACAAATCACATTTCATCTAGAAAGCTGCCTACAACTAAATAACAGATTTTAAGGTTAAAATATATAGCTAAAAACAAAGTTTCATTTGACTCAAAACAACATCTGTTGTTTGTTCTAAGCAAACTAGAAAGAGATTGACCTAGAATTGATTAAAAATTGCAGGCTCTCACCAAGCCAAAAACTAATAACATTTCTTTTCACAGATCTAGTGAAGTACTTCTGAACATTATACATTAAAATGTCTTAGTTGTATGTGAAATCATGTTACAAAATCCCTGAGGAAAAATGCTCTAACTGCTTTGTATCTGTCATTTGTCCAGAGGAAATGTGACTTTTATTTACTGGAAGAGTGTCTTTGATGAACAGGCTGTAATTAACAAAATACAAAAATCTGGTTTGTTTTCAGCAGAGGTCAGAGGTACAGGATAGATCTGATCCTTGTCTAGAAGATGTGAAGATGGGAGAGGTCCCATCACAGAATACTGTACTCTGTGTTTGATTGGACTCACAAGATTCTACACTTCTACTCAAATGACAGCTTTTGCTTCCTTTTCTCACTGTTTGGTCAAAACACCTCTTTGTTTCAGTGAGCCTGGCAGAGAAAAGGAACTGTGAGTGGATTACATACAGCACCTTCCAGCCAAGGACCAGGGTCACACAGGATCTGTAAATCCCTGAGCGCCTTCGTTTTCCTCCGGTATGTTTTATGCTGTGTTAACTGGGATGCAGAAAAGGTAAAGCTGAAAACGTCATTTTTTTCTGCCTAATTGCAGAAAATCCAGCTGTGGCTCAGTGCCAGGAGTGCTGTAAGTGTGTGGTAGTAGTGGAATCCAAGTACTTCATTTAAAGGCTGTTTGCAGGCTTATAGAACTTAGCACTAAGTGTCTTTGGGAAGGGATACACTGCAAGTTAAAGCTCCTGAATCCCAGATTCTATTATTGCTTCTCAGATGACAGTGGAATTACAGTCCACAAATTAAATCATTGACCAGGACCCTCATTACAAGTCAATATTTATGGAAATGGCTGCGTTCTGGACTCGGAGGCTGAAGCGTTTCTCCACGCACAGAAGAGGCGGTGACCATTTCCACGGCACACACATCAATACTTTAACAGCACCACTGAGGCAAAGCACCTCAATTGCAGCTTCGGTGTCTCACATTGAACTGTTTGCAAGCCTTTGAGAAATGTTTTAATTTTCTTCTTTTCTCATCTTCATGCTGGAACAGACATTCTTGCAAATGTAAACATAAGTACTGAGCTTAAATAAATCTGCTTATACAATAAATTCTTCTGAGCTTCCAGTAGCTAAAATGAGTTAACAAAAATGCAAACCAGTTCTGATGGAGGACAAAACCCCAACTGCCCGTGGTTGCTCTGGTAACAAATTGCCTGTCTCTGTAAGAGTTTGCAGGCATGCATGAATATGAGACAGGGAGCTGCATGCAGCTCACAGCTTGCCTGCACACCTCCATCTACCTGCGCGCCACCCCCTCGCAGTTTCCTTCACCTGTTATGTTACATGGACCTAGCTGGGGTGTTTTACCCTCTTTAAATGTCATTAATCATCCTTGTAAATGGAATACTTCCCTTGAGTGACATTTTTATGTTAAAATTATATTATATTTGATTTGAAAAGCAACCTAATTAAGGTAGACTTCCTGTAAGCTATTTAAATCTCACCTCCCAGTGGAATCATGGAACATTTAGAAAAATAATGAATTACATCGTATATAATCTTTATTGCTACTTTTTAGAATAAATAATATATTCAGTTTGGGTTGAAATAACATATCCCTGAGGTACAATTCGTTTCCACAAATTAGATTGGTCCCTCACATACGAGATTATTAAGCATGAAGAAGAAAGTTATTGGGTTCCCTGTGCCCCCTAGGAATAGTCTTTTCCCCTCACATCTAAGCTGTAAATGCAGCCCAACTCAAGACAAATCTGGTAAATAGAGGAAAGCTGCAGTTGCCTGGGCTTGCACAGGGCCTTGGTTCCAAAAGCTGCTCTCCTTGGCTGGCAGGAGTGTGGCTGATGGGTGCAGCTCCCAGTGAAACACAACCAGCAGAGCCATTGCTGGGACTCTCTGCTTTCGCCGCTCTGGCTGTCGTTCTCCTTCTAGCTCCCCATCTCTCAGCTGTTAAAAATCCTCACTCTGGGAAAGGAGGGTTGAGATGTTATTTCTGGTCAAAGCCACCGTGCTAGCAGTAGTATGAAGTAGGGTGAAATGCACTCAACACAGAGTTCCTGTTACATAATTTATGAGTGTGAGAGTTCCTCTGAAACAGGCCTAAAGAACAAGTTCTGGGATGAAGCATGGAAAATTATTTGCAAATGATGAATCAAAGTGATTTTGTAAAATTGTTGCCTCAGACAATCGTGTGGTTCTCAGTGTCTTATCTTTATAATTACATTAAATAATCATTTGGGTTATTACGTGAAGGTAGAGGCATAGATTTGTCCAAGCCACTTTAATAGGTTGAGAAAAACAAATACTACTGCTCAGAGCTGGAAATGCAGCTGTTGCAAGTGGCTATGCTGAATAAGGCAACTAGCAATGTCAAAATGAGATCATTAGATCATTAGAGTCTTTCTGTGACGTAGTAAAAAGACAGGAGCTATTTTTCAAGTAGGCTGGTAACTGTTTAAAAGCCCTCTGGAACTGGAACCTTCAAATGAAGTAGTTTTGAAACCAAAAGGAATGTGACTAGAGTGCCTCTTTATGCGGTTTTCTGAGACCTTTCCACCTGTCTCATTGTCAAATGTATGTTTAGATGAGTTTCCCCAGATTGTATTAGCTTCTGCTCTGCTAGGATCTGCACTGAACCCAGGCACTGAATCTATTCATCCAATCTGTTCAGTGCTACAAATAGGCTGTTCCAGTCTGCTTTTCACCAACATCAAAAATGCATCTTTTTTTTTTGCTCTTAAATAGAATTCTACTCTATTAGAAACAGAATATTATTTCTTATAAGAAATAAGATTATCCCAATGAGTCTTTCCTACAATACCACAGTGATCAGAGAAAGTTCCAGCTGTTCTTCTCACTGGTAACATCTGGAGAAACTCGATGCAGAGGATGGCTGGGAAATGCATTTTCTTCAGCCTTGCTGAGTCCTAGCCTAAATGAGCTGGGAAGATCTAGCATGTGCAAGAGCTCATGTTGCTGCTACAGCTTCCACCATAAGCTGGTTAGAACTGATAGCACCTTTGCAGATAAACAGTAATACACGCTCCTGTTTCTTTTTGGTTGGGTTTTTTTCCCCTTTTTTCTCTGAACAAATTGTCTTCCTGTAAAAGAAGGTATGAACCTACAAAACTTTCTTCAAGTAAAAGAGATTTTGATGTTTGGAGAGTTAAAATTCAATTGGGAAGCCAAGGCTCAACTGCTTGTTCCTTTACCTGCACTGCAGACTTGGGAAGAGTCAGTTGGAAAGTGGAAATAGGGATTCCTCTCACAAAGAAAGAAGGCTCTGTAAGGAGGTCAAAGCTGCCTGGGGAAAGAGATGGACTCCTCCAGCTAGTATTTTGGAGAAGATACCTACAGCAGGCCGGCAGTTCTTCACCTGAAAAGCAGCATCCTGTTGAAGGAAACACGCATCCGCTGCCTGGCAGACTCAGCACTCATAGCCTGGGTATTTGCCTGCTCAGTTCAGTAACAGACTAAACTTGGCCTTTAGTATGTGTGCACAAACAGAGCAGCAGGCTGAGTTCCACCTCTCCTCTCCGGGCTTCCACAGGGAACTGCTTTGCCTTTGCTTTTATTTAAGGCGAGAAGTTGTAGCTTTCCACGGTACCTTGCAGGGCTGTGGCACCTTCTGAGTCTGGTTTCAGAAAAGGCTGGTTTGTATAAAACCCCTTGGCATGGGGAACAGGAATCCCTCTGTTCTTGAACTCAGCTCCTGAATTAGCTTCTTGTCTCCCACTGAGTCCAGACTGAGGCTTCTGTCAGAGCATCAGTGATGATGGTGATTTAATTGCTATCGGAGGGTGTGTGTTGTGTGTATTTGGAAATATCTTGTCACTTATTTTAATTAGCTTGCTTTTCAATTCCTCTCTCTCCCTCTCTTTCTCTCCCTTATTCCCTTTCTCTTCCTTTGGGAAAGGAGAGGAGGAGCCCTTTGCTGAGAACACTCAAGTATAGGCTGGTGTTCTTATGACTATCTTTGTTTTCTGTTTATTCACACTTTTTAGGAAATGAGAAAAAACCCGAGCCTTTAAAATGGTTTTACCCCTCGTGAGGCAATGCTACTGCAAGAACTGAGGTCCTACTTCCAGTAATCTTTGCTTATGCTTTGCTCAGAGTGATTTGGATTCCAAGCTGCAGGAAGGTAGCTGCATGTAATATGATGACACTGGTTGGTAGCTTCTGAGGCTTGAGCTGTGATAATCTGGGCAGTTGGTGCACAATTTGTGAGCTTGGATAAGAACTCCATGTTTAATAACTGTCCACAGCCTTACCTCCTCCCTCCCCTGGCCCTGCATGCTGCTCACACTGTGGCCACGGGATGGGCTGCAGACAGCAGTCTCTCAGCATTTACTGAAGTCAGCCAGAGCCAGAACAATTGCATCTACCAGGGAACGGAAACAATTCTTCAGTACAACATCTTTATTAAGACTTCCCATGTGGATTTGATTGGTTTAGGGTTTTTCCTGCTTGATATTCTGAATCTACTGTCCCTTTCATGATCAGAAAAAAGGGGAACTATCCTGCTCAGCACATTTCGTTGACAGGAGGAGCTTCAGAGTGAGGAGGACACTGAATCCACCCTGCTTAATTTCCTAAGGGCAAGATTTAAGAGTGCATCCCTGGGATAAGGCAGCTCCCTATTTTCTCTGTAGAAGCTGCTGCTCTGAGTGCCTTAATCTTCCCATGCATTTGCAGAAGCTGAGCTTCTTTGAATGCCACTCTGGAAACCAAGCAGTAAAAACTGAGGAGCTACAAGTCAGGAAGTGACCCAGGACTCTGGTTGATCTCAACATGTTTCAAGAGTAAGAGTCTGAACATATTCATCTAAGGGTTTCCTGCCAGGGTTGAAGGACAAGAAGGTAGACAGCAGCTAGTGAAGAACTATTGGGGTGTTTGGTGCCTTGTTTGCTTTAGATCACATCAGAACATTTCTTAGGTGATTTAAAATAGTTACTTTGAAACTGTGGTCTATGTGCTTGGGCGAGTATTCAGCTACTGAAGAAGTGAACTAGAAATAGGACAGGAAGAGTCTGTTTAGGCTGTTGATACTGGCACTAGTGACCGAGCCTTGGTAACTCAACTTTAAGGAGGGCGGTCCTAAAACCATCAACCAAAATATGCTTAAAATTGAGCCACGTTTACATCACAAATGCAGAGATCTAACAGAGTCAGGTGAATATCTGGTTGGAGAATTCACCCAGCAGCCTGAGAAACTCTTTGGGCAGCAGCAGGTAAATGCTTGCATTCTGTGGGCTTACGCCTCTGCGATTGTTCTCTCATCTAAGCAACTTCCGGAATCACAATTAATCATACTTCCTTCAAGTCTTTTCCACAGCTAGATCAGAAGCTTTTCACTGGCAGTTTTCTTCCACTGAATCCATATTATTTGGAGTGTTTTTTACATGAATAAACTCAGCGGTTTAATCTGGTACTTTCATGTAAGAAATGCTGGAATTTAGAGGTGGGGAGGGGGAAGGCAAAGCAAAAACAAGTGGTAAGAGAAGAGAAGGCAGATTGTCCTTCATCTTGCTCCAATTTACTCTGCTGAAGTCAAGGCAATCTGAGCAGTGTAATGAAATGATGAATCAGACCCAGTGCCTTTCTCCATTGCAAATTTAATGTTACGGAAAATGATATTAAAGTATAATATCCATACTTTAGGGCTTACCAGAAAATGACTCATGATAAACAGAGTGTGTTTTTTGAAATGGCATTGAAAAATAAATTTAACTTCTCTCTCAGGCTCCTTCAATATTTCAGGGTATAATTTAAGAACACATCCTTCACTGCCTTCAATAATTCTCCCTTGGAAGTGGGAATTCAGAACTTTAATGGTAACTTCCACATTCATACGTAAAGTTATGAGGGAAACTTGAAGCAAAAAAAAAGAATTTTTCTGAATACAGAAGTAAGGTAGCATAAGGAGAGGCAAGTTTGAGTTAGGCAATTTAAGTGACATGAAGGATATTTTAGCTTTTAGAAATCAAATTTAATTTACAGATTATTAACCATGTCAGTCTTTCTCTGTTACAAATGTCGATTTGCCTCCATATATACATTAAAAAATAACTTACTGGTTTAAAACTGTGCAGGCTTTTTCAGATAATTTACCCTATAAAATAAATAAACATTAGTCTTATAAAGAAGGTAACAGGGAGGTCTGATTGTCGGGTCTCAGCTTGCCTTGGACAAGGTCAGTGGTAACGAGAAAAAGATCTGCTTTTCTCAAAAACCACCCAGTGAACCCCCTCAAAGGAAGAGAGAACCCCCCAGGCTCTGCTGGCAGAGAGTGACACAGCTCAGTTCTTCCTGGAAGTCTGAGGATGGCATCTTCTGTTTTATAGTGAGCTGTGCTCTTTTATGGTGCTCAACTAAATGAGGTAGTAAAAACTTCTGCTTCCCAGAACTACTGTGGCAGGGAGCTTGTTTTGTACTTGCAGCCCCAAGAATGTGGATCTCCAGGATTTAGAGTTTAGTGCTTGTATTAAGCCTCTGTCATGATTTAAAAGGGAAAGACTTAAGAAAAACCATTTGAGATACCTCAACAAGAAGAGTACACTGAAATCAATACACATTAAACTAATGTCAGCCAAGCAGTAGTAACAATTTTCATCCTACCATCACCAATACATTTCAGAAATGTTTTAAGATTGGAGCTTTGGGTTTGGTTTTTTCCCCTTTTTTTTTTCTTTTAAATGCCAAATTTATTAACGTTGAAATGTTCTTCAGCACTATATAGTCACAGATCAATTGGCACATTCAGGTAAAGTGCTGGAGCAGTGGGAATGAAAAACAATCAGTGCAAAAAGTTGCAGAGGTCACTCCATCACTCCACTACCAGAAGCCATTGTCCCATGTAATGTGCTGAAGAAGCATCAGAAGCTGAAGCTAATCTCTCCTAAGGTCACATCCCTTCTTAGGGCAGTAACGTGGGAAAACTCAACAGCAACAGCACAAACCACACAGAGGTGTGAGCTGATAGAAAAGGTAACCTGCAGTGCTGCTGCTGTTTGCCCTTCCCTGCTGACCACAACCCTGAGCAATCTCTGGAGCGGGCTGGGTGGCACACTCACCCTTGGTGTAGGGTTTGTTTCCCCACGTGAACTACACAGATTTTACAGAATGAGCACACAGCAAGAAAAGAAATTTCCATGACAACATCAACCAGCAACTAAACTTGTACTTGGAATCGCTTCTGATTTTAGTTCTTAAAATCAAAATGTGTCTCTAGGCTCTGCCGCTCTACCTACCATCATTATTAGTCCAAGATGTGTTGTTGGAAAGATGAATTAACACAGGCAGCTAGCCCCACGTGCAGTAACTTCAGTACTTTGCAGTTACTCTTTGATGTTTAAAGCACCATCCCTTAGCTGGAGATCCAGTGTTGATTGATCCAGCAAGCTTAGCTCTCAGTTCTGTACCACCAGCAGGTATCCAGCTGACCCAACAGCTCCCATTTCTGCTCTCCTCAATGTAATCACAGCTCCTCTTGATTTCTGCACACATTCCATGCATCCTTCTGCAGAGAGAGCCCCTCGCTCCCGGAGCCCTGTGTCAGGCAGTAAGGCAGAACTGGTCCCTTTGCAGTCAGCCTTTGCTTCCCGTTGTTGTGATTCTCCCTCTTGCCAGTACTGTGCCAGCTCAGTGCCACAACAGCAGAGCTTCAAGGAGCAAGGCTGTCACGGATCACATCGCAGGGGCTGCTGGATTGCTTCGATTCTGTAACAGCAGCATTGCTATCACACACTCTCAGAGAGACATGTCTGGAGGTATTAAACAGATGCCTGATTGGGAAAAGTGCTGAAATAACACATTTCGCATTCTAGGCTGAATGTTAGTAGTTGCAGAAACCCTGTAGTGCTGCTTTATGCAAACCTAGCATCCTCAGGGGTCATTATCTGACTGGAATTGCAGAGTGAATTCGGTGTAATCACAACACTGTATGATGCAACCCTGAAAATCTGTATTTTGTGTCAGCACTATGAATGACTTGAGCTGAAAGGGAACAAACCACAGCAGTGCATTCTTTCAGGAATGTAAGAAATTAAATCAAAAAGGTTAAGTTTTGCTCCCTATTTTAGGTTTCTAAACCTATCCACTAATATTTCAAAAGCAGCTGCTGTCATCTAGTTTGAACTATTAAAACCTCCTGAAATCAGTCCTTACTCCGCATCCTGCCACGGACACTTTGAAGAATTTATGATTCGTCTTTTTTCAGAGGACATTAATTAGTTGGGGAAAACTTCCCTAAGTGGCAAGAAGCCCCTAGATGAGGTAAGGCTGTCCCACAGCACTCGGGTGCTGAAATACATTGAACGCCATGGCCAATAGGCTGACTTCTTTGATTGCTCTGAATCCTGCCTAAATTGCCAGAGTGCTGATGAAAAGTGAACTGCACATTTCAGTGCCTTGTACATTTCCTACCAGAAGCAGCCCTTTCTGGTTATTTAATTCATACACTGATCAAACAATTATTTTACTTCAATTTAAAAATCACAGAGGTACTAATCAAAAGTATTTAGTTAATAATAAAAAAGAAGACAAAACCCACTGGAATGATAACATGGTGAAAGGACTCTGTGAAAGTTGTAAGACTCTTGGAAAGGAAGTCAAACGTTTGATGCATTTTTAAAAAAACACCTTTCTTGATTTCAGTCAATATTAATCTCTAATTGATGAAATAAATGCTACTGCTGTTCTCTTTGAAATGAATGGACACCAAAATGTTCAAAAGGAATCCTTTATAGACATCACATGTGGCCACATCAGAAACTGAAAGTACATCAGAGTGAGAACATTAATAGTGGTCTGAAATAGAGGCCTTGATCTACAGGTAATGAATATAGACCAAGGAGCAAAAGAAAGTTGTGCCTAAGTCATCTCCTTTTTGAAACAGACAATCAATTAATAAAATGAGAGTATTATCTGAAAAATTGTTTGGAAATCCTTTAAATGGTCTGTATTTTTTAAAAATTCATTTCTCTAACCACTAAAATTCTGCTTCAGGAGTACTGCAACATCTTTCAAAACATACAAAACAAGTCCTTATTTTAGAGGGTGGCAACAACCGAATGCACAGGAATTGAGACACGGTCAAGAGCTCTGGTTCCTGAGGTAGCTGCTGATTGTCAGATGCTCAGCAGGAGACAGGTTGTACAACCCTGGCTTTCGAAGTTCTGAAAACTAAAAGGTTTCTCTAGGCAAGCTTATTCACTGCTCAGCCTCTCAAAATGAATCCTAAGAGTTTTACCAACACTCACTAACAGACTTGGTTAAGGAGTGGTAAAATCCCATTTCACAGCACAGTCAGGTCTTTCTGAACTCAGGCACAAAAACCTGTGCTCTAAAATGTTATCAGCTCCTCTGAGAGAGGGCCACAGAGACTGCTTCAGGAAGCCAGAGCAGCAGAGCACAGTAAGGCTTTGCAGGGAAAGCTGGGTAATTCCGACTACTCTGAAGGAATTTGAGGGTGATTTTTTTTTTCAGCCCTTGTTCTGAGCTCACCTATTTTAGCTACCCAGTTGTTAAGCAACCCTTCCAGCAATTCAGACACTGCTTTCGACCTGCCACTGCTGGTGCACAGACTGCTGCCCTCCTCAGCATCTCACTCCTTCTGGAACTTTCCATTTCAGCTTCTTCAGAGACAGGCTCTTTTCCTTTCTCTTGACACCAACACACTTCACACTTTCAGTAAGCTATCTTTGCAATTTCTTTCCTACATAGGCAGAAAAAGCAGGCCAACAATATCAGAGAGGTTTAAGCAAGGCATTTCAGTTTCTTGCTTCCCTGGCGGTTCCATATATAGGAGAGGGATACGCAGCGAGGCTCTGCAGAACGCGCGAATCCTTGCGCTGAATCATACCCTCTAGAATAGACACCAACACCCACCCCAACAGCAACCACCACAGAAATGCTTAATATTAGCCAATTATCAATGCCTCAGGATGGCAGCTTTCCTCCAGCAGTCTCCAACAGCTGATGATGTCTCAGAGATTTTCCTCAACACTACACAAGTGTGATTTGGAGCCTCACAGTTCTGGAGTTGGTTCAGCTCCATAACACAACTGTTGGTGCTGAGTGGGCCAGGNTTGTGAATCATTTCATTACACTCAGTTACAGAAGCTTCAATTACTATGATGCCTCCTACATTAAAGGGCTTGCAGCAATCTCTGTTTTCCTAAAAATTGTCAAACTTCATGACTTGGCCCTGTGAACTGTAGAAATGTGTTTGAGTGGCACCATAGGGAACTGCTGGTAGATTCTAGAAGCTGAACAACAGCCCTCAGGATGTCACACTGATTACCAAAAATCCATCGTTTTTAGCTCCCAGCGAGTGGGTGGAAGATGAGAAGCAGCAGCAACTCCTATTCAAAACCATCGTTCGAGCACCGACGCCAGAAGCCCAGGCTTCTCAAGGGTTATGTCCTTGCTCTGCTTTAATGACACTAATCTATGTTAAATGCTTGCTACTTTGCTTTTACAAAGCCTTTGGCGTCTTTAAACAACAGTCCTTTTGTTCCAGAAGTCTGCAGAGCTAAAGTCTCTCTGTGGTTTTATCTGCTAATGCATACATGCTGACTTTCCTCCTTTTTCCTTAGTGGAATCACCCTGAAAACACTCCCAAGCTTTATTCAATTTACCACCTCTGGTTTAGATTCCTTTCTGTCTCCTTCCTGCACATTGTTTGCTGACTGCAGAGGAGGCAGCTCTGTCAGACCTGTCCATCCTGTTTCTCCATCTTCAGTTCTCATTCCACACAACTGCCAGGACAGAATTCAGTAGTGATGGAGTTTCTGTTCTTTCATTAGGGCCTCCTTATCTATATAAGCAGCTCATGTTCTATCTTGCACAATGCCTACATGTTTAGAATCGTTTTATGCATTTTTTGCCACCTCTATCTTTAATCTTGATCCCAGGTTGTTCTTTATGGTTAGCCAGAGGCTTGGTGGGCAGGGGTGTACGTTCTGTTTTCTTTTTAACCTCAAATACAACTTTCTGTTGTACTTCCTGCACTGAATACTGACAAACTGAAAGGAAGGTATCAGGGACACACAAGGCACTCATCTGCAAAAGCTATTGCAGGTCAGTAATCTGTTGCATAATTACTATTATCCCAGGACAAGGTGCAAGAGTGCGAGTTTAAAACCCAAATCTTATTAATTTGTTGAAACAGAGACTTCCACTCATAGGGCTCAATAGTTACTTTGTTCACGAAGATTCATAGAAATTCAAATAGCATTTAAAAAAATTATCTCCCCTGTACAGATTTTTGAGCACACTTTGCAGAAGCTACTTAGACTGCAAGGGTTGCTGGTTTGGCTGGACTATGCAATGCCTACCCTGGGCAAATAGACAGAGTTATCATTACAGTACATCTTCCATGGAGAAAAAAACAGTCCAGAAACATGCTTCTCGGAACTGAACACCAAACTATACAATAGACAAACACTGTAGCACTTTCTACCTTACAGTTTTCCAGCTGAGAGTAAAAATTATTTTCTAATTGAGTTAAAATAGATCTTAATTTACTACACCCTACATGTAATCACTCATTCTGTACCCAGAGACCTGAGAAATATATATTCCACTGCTGTCAGTAAGTGTGAAATACGAACCAAGATTATTAACTTGAACATTAATTTTGATGCATTTCATTTGAATTTCCGCATTGGTGACTTATTAATCATACTGCAAATTGAATGCATCAAAGCTCATGAATTCTGGAGAATGAAGCTCAATACAACAGATCTACTGCATGAATGTTCATCTTTTCATTTCATTGGTGGCTGTGACCCACAGCCATTTGCGTCCATTTGATATGGACTGCATATCAAATACTCTAGACATTAAAAGCATTTCTTTGAGCACAGGCATTTCCCTTTTGCTTCAATACAAAAGATAAGATGTGTCTTATTCCACATCTTTAGTGTATGACATTAACGATGGAAATTGCATTTATCCAGTTGTGTCTCACAAGTACAAGAAGAAATACTTTCATTTTGAAGGATTACAATACTTCTCTCCAGAATGAGATTTCATCCCAATGGCCACACTCCTGCAGAATATGGTCGCGAAGAGCACTTCAGTCCAAAATGTTGTGACCACTTCAGGTTGTGAAGATTCTGGTGCACGCTGCTGCAAGAAATGCCCTGAATTTATACAGACAGGGAAGGGAATTCCTCTTTACTTTAATGTTTAGGTTACGGGATGTTAAAAACGTTTCCTTTTCTCAATTGAGCCATGTCTGCAACACTACTGTTTTCCATAGCCCTTCTGCTGTGATTTAGCTCTGTCTGTACCCCATACAGCCTCTCATTGTATATACAGCACCCCATATAGTTTTTAGTGTGCTTGCTGAGAGACATTGAATGGAAAAAACCAGAAATTGTCTTGTGGTGTTTCTTAGCAGAGTTTTAATCTCAGTTGTCCCCCATTCCCTATGCTTCAGTTGTCATGAAATTTGTAGGAACTTCATCCTCTTTGAGACTTCTGTCCCCTGGTCATATCGAGAGGTTGAAATTGGTCGCGAGATTCAACATTTACTGAAGGGAGCACAGGGGATCAGACAGACAGGGCTATGACATGAACACTGTTTCCTTAGGACAGTAACTACAGTAACTCTGTGGCAAATGCTTCGAAGGAAACTGGATTGTGACTGTACCAATGAAATGACAGGCAAGTGATTTGTTTTGCATGTATTATCATAAATATTCTGCTTTACCCTTTGCAAAATCCCATCTAGTTGCATCCATATAAAAAGAACAATTGCAGCCTGAGTTTTGTTTTTGTGAGGCACTGAGGATAAGCGTTCTCTTATCTTCAAATGTTATTAACTGGAAAAACGTCTAACCTACGCTTGGAGGTCCTTATTGCAATTTAGATAGACACTCAGATAGCCAACGCTACAAAGAACTTTGTAGTAGAGATTTCCTGCTTCTGCCCCAGGTGGCTACAGTAGGCTTCCTTCTGCGTTCGAGTGATTAAAACCGGCAACACACTGGAAGCCACTTTTATAAAGCCACTTTTAATTGCAGTATCAAGAAGCATAACTTTTTAAAAATTAGCTTGTGAGATTTACAGAGGATTGTGCCTTTCACAAGAGGGTGAGCTCATGAACTCCCACTTGCAATAGTTCCTCTATTTTCTCCAGGCTGGAAGCCTGGATCATCCCTTCACTAACTGGATACATGAGGAAGAATGTGAAGTTACCCTGAAAAAATAACCCTTCTGGTGAGATGTTTGAAGGGGACAGAGGATGACAAAGGAATATCATATCCATTCTTCTATCCAGATGTTGCATGCAACTATTCTCATCAAGTTTTGACAGCCAGAAGGATCTTTAATGAGCTAGTCACACAGGGCCCATGAGAAAGCTTGTGATTGGTTTGTGTTATAAGGTGGGAACAGGAACAAAGCTTGAGCAAACACTTCTATGAGGGAGGGAGGACCTCCAAAATGGGAGGCATTATACAGTTTAGCTCAATAGCACCTGCAGAAATGCAGTTAGAAGGATTTATTTAAATGTTGTTTTGTCATCCACTTAAGAAATACTGTTGAGAAGAAGCCTAAAAGTGGAGCAAAAAATAGAATAAAGAATGTTGGCACCTCCATGCCAAAAAAAAGAGAGGGCAAGAAACAAACACAATGATTGCTTTTCCCTGATTTGTTTCCCTGATTGATTTTCTTCAACCTTGTGTTGATTTTACCAACTGAAATGTAGACAGCGTGAGTCTACAGGAGCCACTCTCAGCAAATATCCTATTTTTTCACTCATATATTTGCATGGGCATCAGATTTGGGGAGTTCTGAGAGCGTGCAACACCAGCAAAATGATCTTTTCATAATCACTGGAATTCTGCATAATTTCCTGTTGTTAAATGACTACTTCAGCAATAGTGTGCTGTAGGTAACCCATTGTTCACTTCTGATAATTAGTTATTGTTTAACAATGTTGTTGTGTGGTTTTGTTCAAGTGATGTCCAGGCAGAAGACCTTGGTGTTATGTGAGGGGATGACCCTGTAGACAGCCCTTGCTTGAACAAAGCCCTGAGTCAGGATGTTAATTGGCTACAGAGAGCATTGTATACAGATAAATAAAAACAGTTTCCTCTGTTAACTGAAAATTTTATGTAGTAATTAATTTCAATTTAAGAGAATAAACATCAACAGCATTAGTAAAACAATATTTTTGCAAAAGACCAAGCACATTAAGAAAGACCTAAAGGTCAATTTATGTAAGATTAATATGTTACCTTCACTGGCTTCTCACCAGACATTTCAGAATACATTTTTCCCTTTCCAAAACAAAACTTCCGGGAGATTTTATAACCAGATATTGGAAGACAAAGATAGAGGGGAAAAACAAAACAAAACAAAACAAAAAACCAACAACAAGCAAAAAAACCCAAACAAAGCTAGAGTTTAATATCAAGGAGGTTCCATTAGCGGGACACACTTTGCAGCAAGATCATTCCACCCAGCAGAAATCAGAACTCCAGACTCTGGAACTGGAAGCCCCACGAGTGCATTTCACTGGAACTATACAAATAGTCTTCACTCATAAAGGTCAGCAGGCCCATCTGCATTAATAAAAGCCTGAAGTGAGGTTGCATTTCAAAAGGATACTACAGCAAGCATCTTACGTCCTACCCCATACAGGCGACAACCTGCGGCATGGTCTCACCCACGCTGTTTAGCTGCTTCGTTTGGCACAAAAGCTGATGGCTCACTTTTTGTCTGGGGGTTTTATCTAACATAGCCTGCTATGCAAATGCCATATTTCAGTATTTGAAAAGTCACTTCTAACCCTTTAAAAACCAACCAACCAACTGATACAAACAAAAAAACAACCACCTCAAAACACCATCATTTCACTAACAGCTGAAAGACCAAGAGCAAAAAAGTCACCAAGTGACACTGTTCAAAATGCCTTCAGACTACAAACATATGGACTACTATAAAATAAACCAGAACTTACTCAAGATAAGCGAAGAGCTTATCTAAATGGCAGAGAAACAGTTGCAGATGTCAAACCAACTTCCTGATTAACTTGAAAAAGCTTCACAGGAGGATCCTTCACTCCTTTTTTTTGTTTGACCTTTAGAAACTTTTGGCCTCCTTTTTTTCCTCATTCCTCACTCCCCCTTCGTCTTTCATTTTTGAGGGAAACAATGAAACAGAAAAAAATCCTTCCCTGAGGGTAGCGGATGAAGGCTTGAAGCTCCTTGATTTCACTTGAGTCAGACTCTGGGAGAGGATTATAGACTTGGTCAAGAGGGAAACGTTGTGGAAGACTAGCAAGCCTGTCCATGTAGCACATGAAAAGACTCTTTTTCTCCACTTGACTTCGCTAATCCTTCCAGCCATTACTGGCTTTGTGCATAATTTTCATACCACCACAGACTTTAATTTGAAATGCTAATTTGAGAAATCAATAAAAACTTTTTTGTATCAAAATAGTTTTCTACAAAACATCAAAGAGTTTCTGCCAGATATTATGGCAAATGCAATTTCCCTTGCAGACTGTAAGGAAATTTGATTTACAGTGCTTTGATTTTAAATTACATCACCCTGTGCAGACAACTGGGAAAACCATTCTTCCACCTAAGAGCAGCAATCCAGTATCTGAAACTAGTTTGAATGCAATTGTAGGCTTTAATTCTTAATTTGTCCCAATGCTTTACTAGACAACAAAAAGAGATATCCCAGTAGTTTTCGTTCAGGATGCGGCCAGGTAGTGGAAAGTTCTTCACCATTTCCCTACATGTGTAGTAGAAATAGCCAGCACTCCAGTTAAGCCCAGCTAGGCTGGATTCCTAAAAAGCCTTGGATCTCATTTTAGAACCTTTTAATGCCTAGTACTGATGTTTTATGAAGTACAAAAGTGTTCTCTTTAATCCCTGTGCCAGATATACTTCAGAGGTGTTTCTTGTGAGGTTACAAATTGGTAATGTTTTTTCTTCCCTAAGCATCTTTCTGGAGTGTGTGACTTATAGCTAAGAAAATGTAATTTAGTTTGAAAGAGCCAGAAGTGATTACAGTGTCATCAAACTGTGTTCAGAATTACTTCAGAAATCAACATTTGATGGAATTTATTATGATGTTATTTATATATCTAACAATTACTAGTGATTGTACACTAATATGCCACTAATATCCTAGGGAAAACAAACAAACAAACAAACAAAAAACCAAAATGACTGTTTTGGTAAATATTAAGTGTTATCATTTCAGTTTAGTTTGCTTTAAATTACAGCCGAAACATATTTAAGACTATTTCAGACTCCTTTCCTGGCTACAGCTCAGTAGCCATTCTGAACAGTCCCATCCAGCCTTTGAGTCCCACATAACTACAACAAAAGTCCCCTTGCACAAGATCAGGTGTTTCTAGAAGAACAGAAATGGGTCAATGCATTCAACTGTTCATACTGGTAGAAAAATTCCTGTAGCTTGATAAGATGCTCCCCAGTACTTTCCCTTCCCAAAAGTGCACACAACCGTCAGTTGAGAGATGATTACAGTGTTACCATAATTACTGCTCAGACCCTGGTAGCTATGGAGCTGCTATCCCACCAGCTAGGTAGCTCTAAAGCCAAAGGAAGGGGAAAGCTGAGGGAATACAAAGCACGACTGTTCCCTTACCAGGGGATGTGATTTTTGTCATCCAAGAGAATTGTTAAAGTGAACTAAGCTCTAGCTATGCTTCTGCATGTGCCTGTGACAGTCTCAGAAGGGGAGATGGTTTCTGTGATAAAAAGGAAATACAAATAAAAGGTATGGGGAGTTTGTTCTAACTCAAGCGTTCTTAAAACTCGTTACCTGTCACAAGCAATAGTAAGATTACTCTTCTAAAAGATCTTTATTTATAAGCCCCAGATTTATTTCTTCTATTTCCTACCCCACCCCGCCAAACTTTAACATCTTTTACAGAGTAGCTCTTAGAAACTGCTGCTGACAGGGAAAACAAACAAACAATGTTACTAACCAAGACTCCCATGTTTCCCATTCCAGGCTCAATAGCAAGTGCAAACTCCCTGTTTTCTCTTGTGCAACAGTCAAAGCCATACATTACCTGCATAAATCAGAGCTGAACTGTAGATAGAGGCCCTTCAGGAAAGAGCTGGGAAGCTGTGGAGAAAGAGCTGTGCAGGGAGGTAGCTGGAACACACACATCTTGGTGCTGGGGCAGCTGGTGGGCCAGGGGAGAGCCTGTGGGAGAAGGTAATGCTGTGGTACACATCTGCTACAGAGCAGCTGATCAAAGAGGTGATAGAAATGAAGCTTTCTTCAGATGATGAAGAGGTTTGCTTTTGTCCCTAGAAGGGCTACTGAGCCAATCCCTCTGGAAGCCCTTCCAAAGCCAGGTAGTGCCTGATGACCCGATCGTTCGCCATGCAAAGCTCAGAGGCTTGGTAGGCAAGGGCAGAGTAGCTGATGGTAACATAATTTGTGATTTGAGCAAGGCCTCTGATGCTGCTACTCGCAGAATTTTTATAGTCAAGTTGGTAAGGGACAAACTGGGTCAGTGGATGATAAATTGGATGGAAAATTGCCTCAACTGTTGGGTTGTGATGGGAAGTTCATAGCCCAGCTGGCGGCTGGCTGCTAAAGTCATTCCTTGGGTACTGTGGCCAGTAGAGGCAAATGTGCTGGCAATGACATGGAACAGAAGATAGTGTACACCTTAAGACAGTTTGCACATTGCACTGGGGGGATATGCTGGAAGGCTGAGCTGCACTTCAGAGAAAGCTTGACAGACTGCAGAAATGGGCTGACAAAACCCCAGGAAGTGCAAACGCAAATTCAGCATCTGGAGCAGAGTAACTCCACCCAGCAGCACTGGCTGGGGCCAGCAAGACAGCAAGCAGCTTTGCGGAGAAAGACCTGGAGATGCTGAACAAGTGGGTCATGAGACAGCAGTCTTTGCAGCAGACAGCATACTGGGCTGTTCCAGCAAGAGTGCTTTCAGCAGGCTGAGGGACCTGACTGCTGCCAAAACCAGGCAGTACATTCTTATCCATCTTTCCATCACACCTGTATAACATCCAAGCATTGTCACACGATTAGCATCCTTATTTAACCACCTGGCACGGACGTGCACACAAACTCTTGCCTTAAAGGATCTTTTCACAGGGTGGGTGCTGTTGAAGCATACTACTGGCAAGAGCAGAGACAAAAAATAAAAATGCAGAGAGAGGTTAGTACACTTAGACCCATTTTCTTCGGGTACATAAACCCGAAAGTAGCCTGAGAGTTCAGTAACAGAGCTACTAGCAAACTACTACAAGCACACTTCCTGTATTTAAAAATGAAGTCATACAGTCCCTTTGCTGGCCAAGTCTAAAGCACGAGTGGCTCTCCATAAGCTGAGCTGGGTTTCTATGACAGTTGCCCACTTGCACATGCCTTGTGTGTGTCCATCTGCTGCAGACCTTCCATGATCAACTCTGTATGATCTGCAAAGTACAGTGATTATTCAAAGGTGCTGAATGCAAAACAGTGCTATGGGAAACCTTGGGTCATGAGCCATAAAAAACAACTTCCAAAACATCAAATTACATATTACAGAGTAAGAGCATCTCGGACAGAATACAACTGCAAATTAGCCAGATATTACAGCTGCAGGAACATGTTTATGCCTTATGATTTCAGACTACATTATAATTTTAAAGAATGATACTGTTTTATCTGTGATGTTTTAAGACCATCACTGGATTCCCTATACACTCGCTACATACTTGATTTCATCAGAGTATCTGAATTTGTAACAATCAAGCCTATGGGACAGATTTTTATACTGGACAGGTGCAAAGGGTGTAAAATTTGACAACATTTGGGGGCATTGACATTTAAAAGCATTTGGTAGAATGATAATACTCTGCATTAGTAGGAAAAAATAACAAATGAGGAAAAGAAGTGGAGGAAGCACAAAAAGAAATGTGGAAATAGTAAATGAGGCATGTCTTTGTATACAGCTAGTAAATGAAAGAAAGAAGGAGATAAGTCAGTGAGGAAAACCCTCCACAAATCAGGCTCAATTCTGACAAAAGACCAAACACGATTCTACTGTTAGCAGTATATTACAACAGATTTTTTTTCTATAAATCAGGAAAGTTTGAAAGCCAGCAGAATGGAAGTACTTCAGAAAGATAAGCTTGGGGCTACTGTCAGCAGCTTCATGTCCGTGCAGCACCCAGCATGTTTCAGACAACAGGGCTCTGCATCTCCTCCCATTACAGTTCAAGTCAGTCTTCCACACAGGCACTCAAATCACTCTGAGAGTTACATACAGATTTTCTGAAGGTGTTTAATTAGTGCCTTCTGAGCAAAAAAGCTCAGCACAAAATGTTTTAGAGTTACTGGCTTTATATGAGAGGTCTCTGGTCCCTTTAATGAGGGACAGATTGCTCTACCGCTCCCAAAGGGGTGAGTGAAAACGCGCATGCAACGGACTGGGGAACTGGGAACTTCAATGGAGAAGCATTTCAGGAGCCACAGTGCTACAGTTCTGCACAGTGGTGAGCATAGCAAAGCGCATAACATACACAAATTCATAGCCAGCCTTGGCCCAGTCCTGACACCAGGGCCTACAACTAAAGCTCTTGAGCCAGAACTTCACACAAAACCTGAAATCCCATGCTCGAATGTCCCCTCCCTACCATGCCTCTCTACCCTCATACCAAAAATCATCTCTGATGCAGCCCAAAATTCAGCTTGGCAGCTCTAGGCTCCATTAAACTGATTCCAGCCAAGGTTGGCATCCAGGCTTCACTCCTCTGCAGGAGATAAGACCCTGGGCATGCTTCCAGGAGGAGAGAGAGGAAGGCAAAGGGCAGACTCTGACTTCGCAGCCCGTTCGTACAGGGTTGCAGGATTATGGGTCTGAAATACAAAGACTGCACTTTCCGGTACAGCTCCTGGAGGTGTGTAACTTTGTGGTGTTAAAGGCACCACCCAGCCTCATGCTGGCACAGGAAGCCATGTGAACCCAGGGAAAAGTTCTTACCTTGGATGACATCAAAAACTTCCACACACTTGGGCACAAATGGCTTGGCCTTTAGCTCAGTAGTGGTTTTTAAGAAAGGGGTAATCCTTAAAGAAACATGACTACACCTAAGATGCTTAGGAACAAGGCATAAGATTTAGCTAAAACATCAGTCATGGAGTAAAATGATCTTCCAATCTGCTGATTAAAGAACAGCCATGTCTGCAAATAGAGAAAAGCAACCGAGAATGGGGAATTCAGCTTCTGAAGGGACTGTCAAAAATAACACCAGTGCCAGGTGCTTTTAAGTATGCCAACATAAAATATTTTCATGTGTCTCTCTAAGAAGCGTAAAGAAGGCAGCACTCCATTTGTCTGAAATGGAGCAGAGCTCAGCTTATGGGCATGGTGGGAACTTGCTTTTAAGTGACTCGCTGTCTGGCTCTGTGTGTGGACAAAGCCACTGCTCGTGGAACAGGGCTCCTGTCTAAAGCCTGTGCTCCCTTAACACACGGCTACCCACACTGAAAGCATGGCCTGCTGAAAGCCCTGTCACAGGAGACAGAGACCAACTGCTGCTAAGGCAACAGTTCAAAGGACAGCACTCTGGCCTCGCCACAGAGGAAGCCAGCACTGGGCTAGAAAGAAGCCAAAGACAGACTTCTCCTTAGGAGACTTTCACCATTTTATAACAGAAAGCTGATCATTGTGCAGAGCACTGAGAGGCCCACCTGGGGACAGAGAGCCCATCTGGCAAAAGCAGAGAGGCTGAAGAAAAAAGAAAGAGGATACGGGTGTGAAATCCAGCTCTCTCTGCAATCAATGGGAATGCTGCAACTGATGTCTCTAGGACAGGCCTCCATGCCAGGAGGGCGCAGTGCTTTGTGAGGTCCATGTTGGAGTGAGGCTCCTGATGGCCAACGCTGCCTTATGGTCACCTCTGTGTGCAGCTAGTGTAGAGAGAACAGAACAGAGTGCCTGGTTTTGATAGTGGGGGAAAAGAGCTTCCTGCTAAAGCAATTGATCATGGTCAGAAGGAAGAACACGCATTTCAGAATTTAGCTCCTGGACCTCTTTTGTGTTTTCTCTTGTAGCTTCCCTCCCTGAACTCTTCTGCCTCCCTTGCTCACTCCTTGCACACTGAGATGCATCACTGCAAACTCCAGTGAGGCAGGCCAGCTGACAAAAGCATGCTTCCAGTTCTGTGCAGCCACAGCCTGTAAGCCACACTGTTGGCTAAAGTGTGCTATCCACAGCTTTTTGTATAGATCTACCCACAGACATTTCTCAGTAAGAAAAGATCCGTCTCAGATGCTTATTTTGTTATTAGTAAAAGCAATTCAGACATGCAAAGACAACGCTGGGTGTGAGCGAGGTAACATTTCATGTAAAGAAATAGCAAAATAGCAGTAGTCAAGATCGGTTACTAATAGGATCATAGACAGTAGTTTTTGCAGGTGCCCAAGGGGTCCTTTCTTAAGTGCTGTCAAAAGTTACAAGGCCTGGTGCTTTTGGGTAGGTTCTCTTCACTAGTGGGAAGTGACATCTCCCTTGTCCAAAACCATGCAGAGATCTGCAGCCAGCCCTGATGGCTACACCTGTATTTTTGCATCGTGGCAGCCACAGCTCCTCACGAGCACCGCCTTGCAATGTTTCCAATACTAAACATTTTAGTCCTTTGTCTCGGTTCTGTTTGGGATTTTGGATTGTTTCTAAAGGCCGACAACAGACCTGGGGAAGACGAAGAAATGGTGGTGCTATGTTTAGGACCTCCAATGAGCAATTTAGCTCCTACTGTCTTGAGGGAATGGGCCTGCACAACAGTCCCCAAGCACATTCCTACTTTCACCAGAGCTGCAGGACTCAAGCTGCTGGGAAGTCAAGCTAAAATTTGTTGGCATTCTGGGTTACAGAACTACTCTAAGCATCAGTTTAAACACACAATAAAGTTTATATATTGACTGAGCAACTGTTATTTACAAATGTATTAGTGATAGCAACAACAGTGGCAGGGAGGGGAAAAAGCTGTTAAAGCTCCTGATAATGTTGTCACATCAGCATTAAAGCAAAGAAGAAATTTAGGCTACAGACAAGAAACTGGTTTATATCTCCCAGAAGGGTGAGATCCTGAAGCAGCCTGCTCATGGGCTAAGGGGAGAGGGAGAGGAGGGAAAATACAACAAAGCAAAGAAGCTATCACTTTTAAAATAGGCTTGGTAAATTTGAAGAACCAGCTTCAGCAGAGCAAGGCCTTTCTGAGCCTGTATTCCAAATCAGACCAAAGGGATTGCTGCAATCACTCGAAGCCCACTGTAGTGTCATCCAGTGAGACTTTAAAGGGATGTGCACACTTTTAGCAAAGGTACATGATTGTTAAGAGGACTCTGCAAATGAGGTCAGGTTTGTCTACATAAGAGTTAACAAGAAAACTTGGTAGCTCATGGAATGAAATGAAACAACCTCCAGGTTGTGCTGTAAATCCAATGAAACACACAGAACTGCCTCCACAGCAAAGGCTGTAAGCACAGGGACTGGAAAGAAAAATGGGCACCATGAAGGTAAGCCCTGTACCAATTCATCAGCTGGTTTGGTTGCTTGCTTTATGTTGTAATTTGTAGTACTCTAGCTCTAAGCCTTAAGTCTTTCTGCAAACACTGCTGCAGGTGAGCAAGGTGGGAATGATGCAGCATTTGTGCTTTGACAGGACTGCTGTGGTTCAACCATTTCACAGCCCTCAGCACTAATACAGTCCACTTGCTTTGCCTCAGATACATCAGAAATGCATTATCTAGTGAAATTCAACAAAACTGAGTTCTGCTCTTGCACTGCAAGACCAAGGTAAATCTAAAAAGGTAGACTGGTAGGGTAACTTCTGAAAATGTAAGGACAACAATGGAGGAAGTAATGTAGCCACAAAAAGGCTATTTCTTCACTAGGAAAATAATCTGTAAAGAGCTCTCTCCTCTCCAAACACACGGGTGATAGTTAATGGTCACAAATTATGCTTTGCCTTAATTTCAACACTAGAGCAAATAATCCTTAAAAGAAATAGCTGTGTGGCTGCTGTTCTGCACTCAGAGGAAGAGCAGGTTGTGAGTTTCCCAGCACAAAGGAAAAGTGCTCAGGGACTCACACAGAACAGGATAGCTGTGCAGGCTTGTCCTCTTCTCCACATTCCTGACATGACTCCTTGGGATCAAAGTGGATCCTGAACACCATGGGGTTCAACATCAGACAGGCCTGCTCAGCTTGCTAGGACAGCTATTTTCTGCAGCAGGTTACCATAGCAACTTGCCCCAATTTACATAGTGAATAGCTGCACCATTTAATGTGACCCACCATGACCATACGCTCCCAATGGAAGATTTCAGCTTGTTAGTGTAGGACAGATAGAACTTCTGCGTGGAGGCCAGGAGCTGAAGTGCCCAGGCACAGCCACTCCAGTGACTCAAGCTTATCTTCCTGACACAAGGGTTCTCTTTCCACTGTGGACCTTATTCATCTTTCCTGCTCACAATAGTCAGTTTGCACCTAGTTTGCACAAGTGGAACATGCCTTTTTTACACGGACTTAACCTGCACAATTAAATACAAACTCAACCAACATCTTCCTCCCATGCAGTGTTCAAAGAAACCCAAAACTAGGCTAGTCTTTTGTTCAGGAGCCTTGGGTTTGCTCTGTCCTTAATTACTTGATTCACCCTGACAATGCCGCTGCAGAGTCTAACTTCTCAAAGCATTTCAAACATTTTGGGGGACTAAGGGCAAGAAACTCAACAGTTTCCTGAGATTTTTTTTAGTGTTGTGCTTAGTCTTACACAAGAATTACTACTGATTCACATGCATCGATCCCACTTCTATAATCTTAACTTGACCCGCACATGTTTCTAAAAGCAAACTTCAGTGTATGAAGGAGCTGCTGAAGAAGTGATTATCAGTTTTGCAAATAGACAAAAAAAGAATCAAAGATTAGATGGAAGTTCTTCAGAAAAAAAATCCAGGCATTCTTTCAGATTGTGACCAAAGTGTGAGTCAATGCCACGATGCTGTAGAAGACAAATATCATGCTGGGATCCACAATCAGGAGTTAATGCTTGCAAGATACATGAAGTCAGCTGTGTTTACACAACATGGATAGAACCCCTGCTGAAACAGGAGTTTCAGACATCATGCTCCAAGAGATACGTGGACAAGAGCAATGAGATGGATATCAAGAGAAATACGTACTAGAAAAGACAGATCACAGAATCACAGAATGTTAGGGGTTGGAAGGGACACTGAAAGACCATTGAGTCCAAGCCCACTGCCAGAGCAGGTCACACAGGAACGCATCCAGGTGAGTTTCGAATGTCTCCCAGTTTGATGTCATCAGCAACCTTTCTGACAGTGCCCTCTGTGCCTTCAGGCAGGTTGCTGGTGAATGCATTGCCATTTAGTTGAAAGACTGAGTTCTCTATGAATTTAAGATGCCTTCGTAAAGAGACAGAAAATAGTTTGGTTTCTTAATATTTGTGGGTTTAAATTGCAGTGAGAAAAATTAGGGTTAGATGTGGGAGGCAAGGGGAAACCTTTCTCACAGCAGTGATGAAGCCCTAGACTATAGAAAAGCTCAGCAACTGTAGGGTGTCCAACAGTGGAGATCTTAAGGAATATGCTATGTAAACTTTCACAAGGAATAACACATTACAGTCAATAAGAGAGTTATGTGTTATTTTGTACACATAAAATTAATACAGTACTGGTGAGAAAAGTGAAGATTTCGATCCCAGTAGGTTATGTTTTTAAATTATTTTTTAACTTAACTAAGCATTTGAATAATCATAAATAACTTCATCATATCACAGAGATCTAATTTTCCTTAAGTAAAAAGGGAAGAAGCAAGAGTCCAAATAAAAAGTTTGAAAAGCTAACTTTCTTGAGACAGTTTATACTATATTACATGAAATTTGTATTAAAATTTCCTCTTTGACATGATTTTTGACCATCTTTATCAGAATGATACTGAATTCTACTGAGTGCATTGATTTATTGCCAGTCAAAGATAATTTATTGCTCAGTCACAGAACAGTGAGTATGAATAGAATCACAGAATCACAG
>WBNM01044997.1:0-10649 GCA_013399055.1 Ramphastos sulfuratus | reverse complement strand
AGCCACTAGGCTAGTCAGGCAGGCTTTGCCCCTAGCAAAGACATGCTGGCTGTCTTGAATCATCTCCCTGTCTTCCATGTGCCTTAGCATGGCACTTAAGCAATCTGTTCCATGATCTCCCTGGGCAATTGGTAGACCCCCAGATCCTCCTTTCTACCCTTTTTTAAAATGGGTGTAGTGTTTTCTTTCTTCAAATCTCTAGGGACTTCACCTGACTGCCATGACCATTCACCACTGACTGCCAGTCACCATTCTTATGCTACCTTGCTCTAGCCTAACAAAGTGAGGGACTAGAAAGAAGTTGCATTTGGAGAGTATTCTTTCTCCAAGAGGCTTTTATGGTGAATCTTAATTTAACAGAATGTTGTTCATGGACTAGTGTGACGACTATTTCAGCACTGTATGTGATTTACAAGTAAGTCAGCTGGAGTATTGCATTTATATATATTTTTTAAAACCTCCCTTCGAATGGGTGTTGCTATAGCAATACTGGCAATAAACCAATGGAGTGGAGATTAGTGATAATCATTGAGCAGAGCATTGCAATTGCAGTTACATGAAAGCTGTAGGAGTCAAACTTTCTGCTATAAGCCCATGATCTTTTGAAGATGTAGCTGTACTTTAAAGGGTAGACTTTACCTCACGAACCCTGAGACAGGTTTCCAGGCAAGGTCCACTGAGATTTCTGTGTGCAAATTGAAACAGAGACAGGGAAGTTATACAAAGGGAGCTTGAGACTTTAGAAATATGACCAGGAAACAGTGAAATGAGATTCAGTCTGGAGCAGTGGAAAAAAAAAAATCATCATTTAATGCCTCTAGAGAGATGTGTGCAAAGAGGTAATCTGAAACAAACATTCAGTAAATGGAAGATGCTATGTTTAGGTTGCAGTAACAGTGAGGGAAACCTGTGGGGTGACAATGAGCCATGTCTCTATTAGTAAAATGCAGGCAAAGGGAGCAACAGAAATTGTGTATGTGCTTTTGGGGGATCCTGCAAGAAAACAACACATCATGGTCCAAGGAGGATGTACATCTTTTGTGTCAGCGACACAAGAAAGATAAAGATCAAAAAATGCTGTTATAATAAAAAGAATGGAGAGAAACTGTTGCTTTCAATGAAAGTGATTGAAAACCAGAAAGTGACAAAGGCAAAAGTACCTGATGAGATAAGAGGAGGACTAATAATTGCTTGCCAGTGTGGAAAGTCTTTCATACTGTGAAGGAAGGACAATTATTAAAGGTGATCCATAGGGGCTAGCTAGGCAGAAGAAACAGAAGAAACTAAGCAGAAAAAAAAATAGGCTGAATTAAGTAATTAGAAGTTCTTAATAGAGAAGTCTATTAGACCAAGAAATGTTCTCCTACGAGACATGGCTGTAAGCTCTTTAGTGCAGCCACCATGACTGTTTATATGTTTGCACTGCATCTAGCCTAGCTGGGATCACAATCCTTATTTGATACTGTGGGTTCTATTGCAATAGAAATAACAAACAACAATAATTATGTGCTGTAGTATGTCCATAGGGGACATGCACTGACCATGAATCCTCCTCTTAGTTATATTCTGATGAGGTCAGTGGGAGTAATTGCATTCAGGCTAGTGGTGTTAGCAGGGTAATTTAGCCTGCTTCATCTGCAAAAGTAGGATATGTATGGTTTCTGCTTCTAAATCCACCTACTTATTATTTGTTGTAGTCATGCAGGCTAGACATTTTAAAGCTACACACGGGGAATATTTCATGTCCAAAGAACTCATGTCATAGGGTAGACTAGCAGACGTGTGGAGCTAAGGGATGGAATGCCAGTGGATGTTTCTTCAGAGCAACAAAATTTGCTAGGTGCTATAGAGTAAGTTCCATTCTTTCAGGACTGTTGTTTGGGAACTGATAGTGTAATCATTCCTTCCATGTCACTTACATTCCAAATAAGTTCTTTATCACTTTCTGATTCTTTCTCCAAGAGACAGGAGTTGAGATCCTAAGATAAATCATGTCAATCTTGCAGAAATAGGAACACTGGAGAACATGCAGACAAGAACCCCTGGCAGTGCTGCAGCTTGGGAGTGATGGGTTGGTAGTGTTTCTGTAAGTTACAGGGAGATATCTTTCATCTCCAATGACATCAATGACATCATACTTTTCTGTTTAAAGTGCTGAGTGGTTATCTTGTTTTTGTCTCTGAGCACCAAGTTGTTGCTATCAATGTTTTGTTTTGTTTTTTAAACTACTACTACTAATTTAATGGCTAAAATCTAAGAAGATCTGAGGCTTGTCAGAAAATTGAGGAATTGATGAGAAAGCAATTGATGGCAGCAGTTCAATTGAAATAATTTCCTGTCTTGCTTTTCTGGTACTGTGGTGTACATTAGCAAAATAACTGAAGTAAGTGATGTATTTTCAGTCAGCTTTATCTCTGACTCTTGTGCATCTGCAAAGGACCCAGCAGTGAGTTTGGCAGCTAAAGTGGAAAACAAGACAGGAACTACCATTATAAAATGCAAAAAGTCAATTTGAATGTCAACAGCAAAGGCAGGGGATGTAAGCTTTAAAGAGCTCTAGTTTGTGCAAATGGGGACACCACATTGTGTATCCCTGACTAACTACTAAAGATCCAAGCTTTAGGACAATGCTGCTTTTTATTACACACTGACTTTGGTTATTTTAGACCACAGGACTCTCTAAGTTTCTTGTGGGTGTTACACAGATCAGAAGCAAAGGCTGCCCAATCCAGTGAAGCTCGTGAACATCTAAATTTAATTGTGTACATTTTATCATTTTAGTGCAACAAAGCTGCACTTTGTCGCTATTTATGGAGGAAGTCTATTCTCTCCTAAAACTTGATTTAGTAGAAAAATTGCTGTATAAAAAGGGAAGAAGAATTGTTATGTCACTTTTTGAGGCTGCAAAATCAGTGAATGGATTATGGGAGCAATGGAATACTGCTATCATTAGGTTTCACTGTTTTTGATAATTCACTAGAAAGAAAATAAAAAATAATGAACAAGAAGTGGGCTATTGTTAATCACTAAAGCCTACAAAGTTCTTTGCATCTCATTTAGTTCAATTAATGTTGTAATACTGAAGAGATGTAACTCAGTGGCTTGCCTGGAAAGAGGTAAATTGTANTTTTTTGGGTTTTTTGTTTGGTTGGTTGGTTGGTTGGTTGGTTTTTTTAACTTCCAAATCGAAGCAAGATTGTTCTTTGGGTGTTTGTTTTACCCCTTCTCTCTCTACATCTAATTTCCTTTATTTCCAAAAAGGAGGGGAAAGGGGAAGGCATCCTATTATTATTGTGTTGGTTTCTGTTAGCCGTATTTTGAGTCCCCTTGGAAGCTTAAACTTGAAGCAATACACAAATTCGCAGAGTTTGTTGATTAATTACAATGGCTTTACCATTAATTGAAAGCAAGAAAAAACGTCCCTCTTTGTTCCTGATCAGGAGATAAGACTCTGATTCCTAGGTTTTCAAATCAGTTGTCACATGACCATAAAGAAGTAGTTCATATGGGAGTTTTCATCTCTCTGTACCTGTAAGTCCCATGGAGATCTTTACCGTGAGGTGCTACCACTGAGAAATTTTTAAGCTCTAATCTCTGTGCTGAAACCAGTTCTGTTTCCATCACTACTTCTAAATGTCTGAGCAAAACAGACACTGTAGAGATATGATTCATCCACATTTGAGATTTCATTTAACATGAGGTGAATCATGCTTCCTTCTTTCCATTTACTATAAAGGGAGACAAGGGTGACTAATCAAGACATAGATGTCTGTAATGCAAACATTTAATGTTAAGTGAGATGAATCTCACTCTCAGAGTCAACTCGGGTCTAACAGAAATGGTGACAGCTCACTGACTCCAGCAAAGCTTTGGTTCTTATGAATCATTACATGAAAGCATATTATTTCCAAAGGTATTTTGGGAGCAAATAGCCACCTCCTTATGATGTTCAGAGTCCAAGCTAATTAGCATGGAGGATACAAGTTGGCCCAATGAACATCTCTGCATGTTTCTCTTTAATAAGTAGTTGTGGTAAGTTTGTTACAGAAGTAAAGCGTAGCAGCTTAGGTTTAACAGGATCTTTATGCTCAAGCATGGTATAGAGCTTGCTGTACCTGAGCTGGCTTCACGCAGTTTTCTTCTGGATGTCTTCTTTCTATAGTTCTAAAGCAGTGGTGATGTTCTATGCATTTCTGCAGTGAAATGTCTGTGTTTATTGAATCCGTGGAGAGCCGATGAAACTGGGTTTGTCACAACCAGCTTAGACTTGGAAATGTTAATGTTTTTAATGCCTATTTTCTCTGTAGTCTATATTATGTGAGGCTCTGTTACTGAAATTACTTGCCTGATTAACCTGAATGGTTTGTTTTTAGGACAATCTGTCTTCTTATAAAAAAAATGTCATGAGTAATCCAGTTAGTTACAAACAGTGTATTCATTTCTGCAGGGAAACTAAGACAATATTAAGTAGACCCTTTGGATCTGGAATGAAATTACTGAGATTATATCATGAGTGAGAGATATTCATATCAAGTCTCTTCTTAGAGTCCATAGACTTGCTAGCAGGACTTGCAAAACATCCTGGAAGTGATCCGTTTTGTTTCCCCAGTTCTGTAGTTAATGAACTAGTGACTTTCCCATCTTACCTGCACATCATTGAATTCTGAAAGTGGGTAGATTGAACCCTTAGTGATGTCAGAATTGTCGATGTACTGTCTAAAAGCAAATCCAACCTACCTCTATTTCCAGAGAACTTCATCTGATTCCTGAAATTTTCTGTGCCATGATACCCCTTCTTAATCGAGCTTTTTGGGGAACTGTGAAAGTCACAGACAAAACTTACAAGAAAAAAAACAAAAAACATTAGAAGAAAATTTTTATCTATATGAAACACAGGCACCTATCCTTAGCAACAGTAAAAAACATCTCTCAGCAATCACTCTGTAGATTATTTTTTTCTCCACACTTTCCAACAAGGTTACTGTTTCAACAAATAACTCACCCAAGCTTGAATACTGAATTTTAAATAGGTTTTGGCTGACAGTAATAAAAATCTCTCCTGTGTACTTGGTTCTGAAAAATATGGATCATTAATTGAACCATAAACATGTGTCCTGGTTTTAACTCAGTCAGCAACTTAGCTCTGGCAGTGCACTCACAACTTCCCAACCATTATTGCATTTCTCCATCCCTCCAACTCTGGATGGGTTTATTTGGTTTGACTGAGTTGGAGTTAATTATCTTTAGAGCATCTTTCTAGTGCTTTGCTTTGCAGTGATGTAGCTGGATTTTGATAACACACCAATGTTTTGACTACTGTTAAGCCAAGCACCAGGGCTGTGCTTTTTCCGCATTTTCTGCCCCAGCAGTAGGCTAAAGGATGGGCAAGATCTTGGTAAGGACAGCTCACTCAAGCTGACCAAAGGAGTGTTCCGTACCATATGACTTCAGCTCAGATATAGAAGACAAGTGAAAGAAGGAAGTGTGGTGACATTCATTGATGGTCATTTGGAGAAACTGCTATGTGTATTGAAGCTCTGCTTCCTGAGAATTGACAGAACATCATCTGCTGACAGGATGTAGAGAATAATATCTTTGTTTGTTCTTACTTATTCATCTTATTAAATTACTTCTATCTTGACTCATGAGCCTTTTGACATATTTTCCTCTCTCTCCTGTCCAACTAAGAAGGAAAGTGATAGAAAGGCGTTGGTTGGGATCTGGCCCTCAGCCAAGACGAAACCACCACAGAGTGCAAGGAACAAAAGAACTCAGGTAACAGAGACAGATTTGAGATAAAGAAGATTTACCACTGCAGGGGTATCAGATAACACAAAGGAAAACATGGATATATCTGTTAGTAGGGGAACAGACAAAATAAAAACCACACGCACCTGTGAACCAAAGCACAAAAAGATCCATTTCCCTAGAAGTGGAGAAAATCAGCAAAAAGGAAAGTTTACAAGCTATAAAATGCACTCCAAATCCTATGACCCTTTTCAGCCCCAGATAACCTTTTTCCTTTTGTAGCAAGCATGATGTCACTGTGATGTTGAATAACCATTTACCCTCCCAGCTTTCACTCCACTACTGCAGGGATGGCAGAGATTAGCCCTCCCAATTCCTTTTAGTGGAGCTAACCAGCCTGAACCGTTATATTAAACAATACAAAATTGCTAAAAAATAACATGAACAATGTCTCACTTTTCCTGACAGTTTTATATGAATTGGTTTCTGAAAAGCCTAAACCTACATAACTTAATTTTCTTAGATACTTAGCAACTAAACCCTTTCAGTGGGGGATGGATGAGAACTTATGTGGTTTTTCTCCTCTTCTCTTGTTAGTTTTGTAAACAAAGAAAATGGAAAGTTATGTCTCAAATAAAAGTAATATTTAAATAAAGTATTTTTAGAGGTCTGTCTTAATGAAAAATATATTTTTTTTACTAAAAACATAATTCCAAATAAAAATTTGCGCTGGATAGATGTGTTTTTACACAGAACTACTTCTGAGCACAGGGGAAGATGAGTGATTTAGTTTATGCTATTGGGGAAAGAACTGAAAGGTCAATGAGGGAGACAGAATAGTAATCAATGGAAGCAATGATTAAGCTATTTTTTTCCCTAGCAATAGAGGTAGAGGGGAAACCAATGATACATTTACGAGATATTAAATAGGCATAAGTGATATAATTTAAAGTTTGATAATGGAGTTCTTCTTTAAGAACAAACTGGCCTTTGAATTAAACCATCCATCAATGTGATGTCTTCAAATAGAAATTATGCAAAAGCTGATTCATATGCATCTTTCCACTAAAAAAAAATGGACCTTTCCAATCTGGGAAACTCATCATCCTCTAAGAGATTGACTATGGTCAAGGAAATAATCAAAACATATGCTTAACTTCATGCTTCCATCACAGAAATGGACCTAAAAACTCCTGTGGTAGTAACTTAGTAACTACCAAGTTTTAATATATTTATTCTCACCATCACAAAGCTGAAAATGTTATTTGTTATCCCTGTTTTACAGGAGGAAGCTTGAACACATTTAGAATAGGTTTCTAATTTCCACAGAGTTCAATTCTTTTCTAGATCTGGTACTATAGATCTGTACATAGTGATCTGTATCACTGTTAGGTGAGCTTCCTTGTAAGCAGAGCTTATTAGCATGGGCATAGCACCGTCCTAATCCTGGAAAGTTGCTTCCAGCCCTGAAACAGAGCTTCTCCATCACAGATGGTTATTGAGTTCTTTCATGGATACACCAACAGAGTATTATGCTAGCTTGGAGAGTGCTGTGCTCTGCTAGGCAGTGTAAATTTAAATATATTTGCACCTGTCACCCAGCAGTCCCCCACATACAGCAAGCCTGAATTTAGTTTTAGGACTCTGATGTTATTATCCTAATGAAGGGACTACTTGTTTCTAAGCAGCTGGATAAATAGCTCGTTTGGCTTTATCAGGCTTACCTATGTATTTGCTTAGAGATAAGCACGTTTTTAGATGCTTCCTAAAACTGGGCCTGAAACATTACTACAGATAGGGATTTCTGAGCAACAGAAAGAAGTACTTGTTGAATTTCTAGACCAATGAGATTCTGAATGTCACTTTGAAAAACAAGCACACAAATAAAACAATCCCTCCAAAAATTAAGAAAAAAATCAAAACAATACCCAACAAACTAAAGAAAGAAAATTTGTTATTTTCTTCTTTTGAAACTGTGAACAGCTCTAGACAGAGATTCTAGAAAACCATTTCAGCTGAGAACAAGACATTAGACAGGAGTCAAACATTACATTGCAGTCCTTCTTAATCAATAATGGACTTAAGTATTAATGAACAAACTTTTCCATTAAGTAACAGCCAACAGGTTGCTGCAGACTTACACTGTCTTTGTATTCCAATGTCCTGGTTTTCTCCAAGTGCTAATTTAAAATGGTTTTCACTGTTGCAAGGAGCATAGTTAACTGCTAAAGAATGATTTTATTGCCCTAAAACAGTAATATATTTGCATTCGTTGCTATGAGTCTTAAAAACTATTACGGTTATAAAAGAGAGGGTAACAACATGAAGGGTTTGAAGGGCAGTAGATAATAGCCTGAAAAAGGTTCTGAAATACATGAAGATTCAGACATAAAATAGAAATGATAAACAAGTTCATTATTTGTTAGCGATGGTTATGCTAGAGGGAACATTTTTTATTTTTTTTTCCTTCTTAAAGTTTTATGGAGAACATATTTCATTCCTAAGATGGGCATAAATTAAACATGTTTCATCTGGCTGTTCAGTTAAGAAATAGCAAGAAATAATGAGCTATACAGTTATAAAGCTGTTAAGCCAATGTGAAAGGACTCTATAGAACAATCTATGAGGTATAAAAAAGAGAAAGGTCCAGTTCCCATAGCCATTTACTCCTTCTCGCACATTTGGGTTGAATTCAGCTCCATAAAGCCTTGAGTGATCAACAGAGACAATCCTATCTTAACAGTTCAGCAACTGTAAAGGAAAAATCTAAATGTAATATGAAAGGGCATAGAGATTCCATGAATTAAAATCAGACTTCCAAATCCTTCTTTTTGACAGGTTTTAGATCAGTTTTTCAGTGTGTGATTTTTAAGGTTCTGCTCAACTATTACTATCAAATGCTTTGTTTTCAGTTAGAGTCACTCATCTTCTCCAGAAATCAAGTTAGTGACAGCATATGGTCTCTTGATATGCTTGTTTTTAATGACAATATTTCCTTTGGAGCACTTTGGTATAGACTGGAGATTTTCAAATGATGTTTGAAACTGAAGATAGTCATACACAGATAACACTGCCTCACTTGGAAATTATTTTTCCCTCCCTCAAATATTGGCTGGTTCTTTTGTTTTAGCAACCTCTTCTCAAAGTTTGGGATTTCCACACAAACTAAAACATCAAAAGAAACCAAACACAAAGAGCAGTCTGCAGGTACTTGCGTTGCAAATTAGACATCTTCATTGTCTTCTTTACCAATCCTAGAATCACCAGGTAGATTCTGTTCATTTTACTTCCTATAGCAGTTGAGATTTTTTCAGAGGTCGAGTTTTAATCTACTACTATTTATACCATCCTGCTTCATGTCAGCTTCAAAAAGGAAATCCTGGCTGGAGCAAAGCATTATTTGGCTTGAAGTTCAGATTGTAATATGATAGGCTTCCTGTTCTGGTTGCTGCTTTTGGGTTCCATGGGTTTGGGTGCTGGCTCTCTTCCACTGGGATGGCAGCCAGATTGGGGAGGGATGGGAGAGTAGCTCTTTGTCTTGGGTTTTTAGCTTGCTGGTTTTCTGTTGTGCTCTTTGTGCAAACAGGCTAAGGTAATTTTGCATCATGTTATCTCACTTATATTAAACTCTTACCTTATCTCAACTCTTTATCTCAACCCTGAGTTGGTTTTGCCTTTTTGTTTTTTTTTTTTTTTTTTCCTCTTTGTGTGTGTTACTTTCTCTCACTTCTGCTTTTTAGGGAAAGACTATGTTAAAGTAGCACAAATGTAAAAGCTATTCAAGCTTAGTTCCTTAAATATTAGTTTTAGGAAAGCACAATATTGCTTCCCAGATGGTTACAGGTCCAAAATGTATTTAGTTCATTCAGTCCTTACATATTCCTAGGTTTTGAAACTGTAGACACTCAGCAAACTCCAGCCTTTCAGGTCCTCTTTGGAAAAAGGTGAAAAGATAGGTTTACCAGAGCAACTGGTAACTATTCTTGAAGACTGCTCTGTACAAATGGGTGTAGGTCATTTGACTGACTCATCTTGAGATGACATACAAAGAGTTTCATTGTTATATGTCTAAATGGAACTAGATTTTTTTTCCCAAGTAATGATAAGGATGCACTCCACTTCTGCTCCCATCCTTCACTGTGAAGAATAAACTTCCATATTAGTGTGTGGGCGTGGTTTTTGTATATCTAATTTAGTTTACTATGTTTGATTATCTCTTGAAATTTCCATGATATCTAACATAATGGAATCCAATCTGCTTATGATTTTTAGGTATGATTATCACCATCCTTCTTACTATTGTTATAATTATCGTTGTCATTGTCATTAAAGCACTCTCATCCCAAACCTAGATCAGGATCATCCCTGAACTAGATCAGATTGCTCAGAGCCCCATCAAACCTGACTTTTGAGCGTCTCCAGGGATAGAGACCCCCCCACCTACCTGGGTCTTCCACCACCCTCACAGTAAAAAACTTCCTTATTTATAGTGTAAATCTTCCCTTCTTCATTTTTAAATCATCAATCCTTGTCCTATTGCAATAGACCCTGCTAAACAGGATACTCTCGTTTTTCATAATAGGCCCATTTTAAGTACTGAATGGCCTCAATATGGTCTCCTTAGAGCCTTCTCTGCTCCAGTCTGAACAAGCTCAACTCTCTGAGCCTTTCCTCAAAGCAGAAGTGTTCTGTAACTCTGTTGTGCTAGGCCTGAATAGGCCAAAATAGGCTTGAACATGTCCTGGCTTGCCCAGACATGTTTTTCTGCTCTTCCTCTCTCTGTTGTGGGGAGAAGCAACCATGGGAAAGAGGACAAAGAACCTAGAGCAACTGAATTTAAGGATTCTGGCTTGTCCAGACTTGTTTTATTCCTGTCTTCATCCTGTGATAAACAAGGTACA
>WBNM01044994.1:0-39095 GCA_013399055.1 Ramphastos sulfuratus | reverse complement strand
CATCCTGTGATCCTGTGAACCCTGATAGCAACAGGTATAAGCTGAAACAGAAAGAATTACCAGCTACAACACTGTCATAAAACTGAGGACAAGGAGAAGGAGAGAATCCTGTTAAGCTGGAAAAAAACACAAGTGATTCTGGGCAATAACAACTTAAAATAATGGGGTAGCAAAATAGTGAAAGATTAAGAAATGTAAAGTGCATGAGCTGGAGGAGAATGCCAAACAGTTACCATCAGAATAAGAACCTGGGCAAAGCAGATTCTCAGTTTAACTCGGCACGATAGCTCTCATGCTTTTCACTGAAATGGTCTGAAAGACTGAAAGTCTTAAGCAAACTCAGTATTAAGGCTCACAAACATTTGAAACTAAAAGACCAGACTTGAGTTATTCTATATTTTCCTCTGTATTTTTCTCCTCCTTAGTGCAAAGAGTCTGAAAGAGCTGAGTAAGTGAGAATAAAGTGTAAACATGCAAGGCATGTCTAGCTGTAAAAACATCTGTATTTTCAACCCCAGGTTGCTGCCTAAGGTGGCAACAACTGGTAAAGTCCCATAAATTATCTCCTCGGAGCAACTCACCTGCAAGAGTGAAGTTACTCTGGTAAGAACAGATATCATTAGAAGTAAGACAAATACTCTTCCACATCATCCTAGTCTAAATTTCAAATAAACTGTGGAGTAGCACAGATTGATAAAATCCTTGTGCAACAGATGAAACACTTCCCTAATAACTAAAGAATCTCAGAAGCAATTTTGCCTTCAAATTACACAAAGATATCCAGTAATTCCCCCAAGAGGATAGGTTTCTTTCTAAAAATGCCAAAAATCCATTTGACAGAGATACAGTTTTCCTACTCCATTTTTCAAAATCTTGATTTTTAAAATCTCCATCTGCCAGGAGAGCAAGATGATAAACAAGCTGCGACATTAAGTCAAAGTAGGCTTGGAGGAAGGCACTGGATTTGGCAGTACATTTCCCAAGTAACATGCAGATGACACACAAACATATACATGCTTCCTCCTCTGCCCCCAAACGAAAAAAATCAAGACACTGTAAGTGAATGCTATTGAGGCAGAAGAATCTAATTTTCCCCTCTCTAAAGTAATTTGGATAATTATAGCCTACAAATAGTGCTAAACACTTGAAGGAACTATTAAGTAATTAGACTTCACAGGTGTGACGTTTATTTTGTAAAGCCAAGACTGGAGGAAAAAAAAATTTTAAAAAACCCAATGCATACATCTATTTGACCATTAGCTCTTCCACGAAGTTCCTAATATAGAGTTACAGGTGCCCATGTTTCAAATGACAGAATTCAAGTGACTAACTTTGTCTAGACTGGTATGTGTAGTCATTGATGGTGATGATGATGACGACAACAACGTTGTTTTTATAAGACGAGTAATAAAATCCTCTGTCAAAAATGACTGGAAAACCACAAAGAAAAATTTCCAGAAATGCATGGACAGAAAAAAAACAATCCATGGAGTAACAGAAAATATTATATGTTAGCTACTGTTCCAAGAGTACATTGTAGTGTTATTATTTTTTTCTTCCTTCTGAGGAGGTAAATTGCTTGCAAGATGAAAGATTAAGGGCAGCAATATGAAAAGACAGAACTAGTAACTGAGAGCCTTCATGCTGTCCTGATCTAGGGCATCTATAGATGGTAAGGTAAAAATCCTGGTTTACATTAAAAGGAACTGAGGTTTCATGACCCTCCTGAAAATCAAGAGTTTTTTCCACAACCTTGTTAGAACAACCTTCACCAGTCTGTAATAGACTCAACATCACAATAACTGTTTCTTATTAACGTACTCTCAGCCATGGAATTTTCTTTGGTAAGCAGCTAAGGCAACTTTTCCCCTCTCTGACAAAGAAAAAAAATTAAAACATTTAAAAACCCATACTAACCAAACATGTTATAAAAAAAGAAGGGGTTGGAAGACCCTTCATTTCGTTTGACACCACCGATTAGTTGCTGGGCTTTTGGATTGTTTTTTTATGAGTAAGTAATGTTGGCAGTATTACAATTGTGTGACTACACATCTAAATAATGAAAATGGGCAGAGGAAGGAAAATCAAAACATTAATTAATGTGCTAAAATTATTGCCTACAGTCATTGTGGGGGAGGATAGATACAAGATCATTGTGGGGGAAAATGAGGGGCAAGATATCTCTTCAACAGCTTTTCAGTTGTTACCAACAGTGTGCAGTCTAAAACAAGGAGCTGAATCTCAGTTCAGCACTGCCAACACCTACCTCATATTGAAGCAATTTTGCAAACTGGAGTGGCCATACAGAATACCACTATATAGCACCAGCAGCTCTGCTGCAGCACTCAGGCCCTGAACCCGGTACTCTCTTTAAAAAACTCATAAATGGAAATCAACTATTTGATCCTCCTCCAACACCAATGAATAACTTTGAAATGTAAGATGAGTATTTAAAACAAAACTGACCTCAAGAAGTTGACGACCACTTTAATGAAAGTGGTAGTTTAAGGCTTATTGGAATATTCTAATAAGAGAGATTGGTACTTTGGTACTTTCCTGAAAATTCAGTGCAGAATCTGAATGAGTAGGGCATTATCACTGTTATTCTTTCACAACTAAAGTCTGTATCATTCATTGGTTTGCTAAGAGGTGTAAAAATCCAATGTATAAATAATTTTCTTCTCTTGGCTCTCGGGCACTGGATCTGTTCGCTGTTCCTCCACTTCTCTCTCTAACTCCTCCACTAACCTTGATTAACCAGACAACACATGAGCTTTGCAGGTTGTTTTCTGTCTGGAGGGAGAGAGGGTGGTGTTGGCCCCCTCTGCGTTTTCTTTGTCCAGGGGGGAAGATTGGATTTCTGTATTATTTCTAAATTGTATATAATCGTAAATACATGTAAATATATTTTGTAAATATGCTTGTAAATTTAGCTTTGCTGTAAAATATAGCTTTATCCTACTTCCAAACTGTCAGAGCTTGTCTGGTAAATTTTAATTGCGGGGGGAAGTGAGGAGAAGTTCCTAACGCACCACAAGTAAAAGAAAACATATTAACACTAGAGAAATGAGATTTCTTCCTCGACACTGTAACTTTAAGCAGGTATTTACCTCTTCATAAAAACTAATTAAAAGCAATTATACTATAGAGACATAAATTATAATAGTTTCATGACTCCAAAGTCTCAAAAAAGACAAATTCCTGAAGAGATTCTTTCAGAGAAATTTTTTTTTCAGGCATCTTCTTTCTTCCGAAAGACTGAAAGTAACTGATAGTGCTATTACTTTTAAAAACATTTATGCAGCTCAGTCTGCTTAAGAGCTGATTGTAATTAACATTTTTTTGGACCACTTTCTGCAAATCAGCAACCAAAAAAAAAAACAAAAGTAAAAAGCAACGACCTCAGCAGTGCTTGGTGACTTGTTTAAAAGCCATGCTGAAATCAACCGGTACAAGTTTTGTCTTGTTTTTTCTAGAAGAAAGTGTTCTAGTTCCTTTGCTCCAATTCTTGTAAGCATTATATCTAAGTTATGCTGTATCTCACCAACGGCTAGAATTTGTTCTGAATATTTTGTATAATGTGTCAGAATCCTCTATTCCTTATATTAAAAATTAATGTTTACTTACTCAACTTCATAATTCAACAAATTTAGAATCTGGTTTGGTTAAGTCCTCTCAGGAAAATGGCTTGATAAGTCATCATAGAAATAACTCTAAGTCTTCACAGAAATATTCTTCAAAGCAGAAGGTAATCTGTCCACAGCCTCAACCACTTCTCAGGACAGTTTCACAGCAATTTATAGAGAATTCTCTAGAATTCTCTATAGAGGAATTATAGAGATTTCTCTGCATTCCTTTTCTTCCTGAGCTGATGTCTTCAATTCTTCAGTCTCATGTAATGCCATTCTTACTGAAGAAATTTACCGAGCACTCCAATTGATCATCTCATGAAGTAAAGAAAAACAAATGAAGGAGTGTAACCAACAAGCAAATCAGAATCACAGAGTAACAGAGACTTGAAAGGATCCCAGAAGGGGTCTCTAGTGTAACCTCATGCTCAAAGAATGACCAAGGGGTCAGGATCAGGTTGCTCAGGGCTTTATCCATTCAAAATTTTCTAAGGATGAAGACTGTGCAGACTCTCATTGAAATGTGTAACTTTTCTAATGAAGAAAGGAATGGGAGAAAAAAAAATAATCTTCCTCACTTTGAACCTTTCTTTGATTTTGAACCTTTAATTTATGTCTATACATTTGTAACATATTTCATATGCTTCCTGATTGAAGTTCCTACTGCTTATTTATGAGTAATTTTTACAAATCAAATGAGGACATGAGTATGACTAGACAAATGAAGACATTATTATGTACCATATAAAAGAGACTTATTAGTACTCATGTATCAGCTCTAAAGTTTGGAATCACACAGAAGCAGTGAAAATTTAAGGAACTGCCACTGAAAACTCTCATGAGTTCAGCTCAAGAACAGCATTTTCATATTTCCATTGTTTTATTGAAGTAATTGTAAAAAATGGAGTGTTATCAGTAGTTAAGGCCATCTGCGATCACAGACAAAATTATTGTCATAATTCATTCACATATTTGGATAACACCACAGGCCAAGCATTTACCATTCATATCGCTATATGGATTTCAGACAAGCTGGAATAATAAAAGGAAAGGAAGTCCACAAACAACCTGGAATATTGTGCACTTTTTAAATTGATATTACAAAAACAAAATAGGAAGGCAGAGAGATGAGGAAAGAAGCACTATGGCTAGCATAAACATTTTCAAACCTGCCAAGGACAGCCACATTTGAAGTAAAACAATACGAAACCAAATTAGTATTTAATGTTTTCTAGTGTAAAAGTCAAATTTTAAAATAAAACAAAATAAATCAAATACTTCAAATAAAAATGTTTAAAGAATTTAGAGTTAGTTAAAGTCTTACTGGAGGCTTTGGATTCTTGTTCAAACAATTCTACTGGTTTTTTTATTCACTCTGCATACATGAGAAAATACCTCAAATGTTAAAATTTAATGATAAATGACATATCAATCTTAACTCATGTACAAACACTACATACACTCCTTATCGGAGAAGAAATAAAGTTATGTAATTTTGTAACTGATACTTGAAGTAGTATTTTTTTATAGCAGAATTAAGCAATTTAATTGGGAATGGCACTACAAGAGTCATATAGTTTCCCATATTTTCTCTCACAAAACCTCAAGTATTACTTTGCAGAATAATCCTGAAAAGCAAGATCTTGCTACTACTGCTGCTTCTCCCTAGAAACATTCCCAAAGCCAGATAATCAGAAAAAGCAACTTCCACTTAAAAATGTCACTCCATATCCTTAAGCCTGAGAAGCTCTGTTCTCATAGAGATGACAAGAGCCTACCATCTTTGGTCCCTGCATACTGCCGGTTCCTAACAGAGCAAGAGGGGAACATAATTTGATTACTGCATAGATTTGTTGTGCATAACAACATCCATAATAGACATCACTGAGAATGCTGTAGTTTACTAATCACAAGTTTTATGAAGCTTTGCTGTCTATTAGTACACCTCAGGTACAATATAATGGAAGAGTTTTAGGGAACAGGCAGAGTACATAACCAACACTCCTTAGGGTTTTTATCTTTTAAAAAAAAAAATGTTTTAAATTTTCCCCTCCACTTCTCCCACCACAGTCTACTTTCTTGATAATATGCAGACCTAGTGAGGACATTGTCCTGTTTCTGTGTCACAGTACAGCTCATGTACCGACGTGGTGAGATACATTAGCTGTTGTTTATTGATCACATTTGTAAGTTCATTCTACTGAGAATACCAAATGGAGGATTAGGAAGTCTTTTGCTGCTTTGTGACACACTTAGCTATTTCCTGGGATACATTTATTTTAACATTTAGTGGAAATACTAACAGAAAATTCCTCCTCTTCGAACAGTCTCCCACATCTGAATCATGCATATTTTTAGCCAATTCATTATTTTCAAAAGTAAAAATGTACTAAAATCACACCCTTTTTTTTAAATGAAGCTAAGAATTACATGCTCCGAACATTATCTACTACAAATACTGATTTAATCGAGTATTAGAAATTAACAAGCTAAATGGTCTTTATTCAAGAGTATAAAATGCCAAGTTTCATGCAGATGGGGGGGGTGGGGGTGGTGGTGTGTGTTTAAAAAAAACAAAACAAACAAACAAAACACCACCACAGTTTCTGTTTAAGTTTTGGTGAGTTAAACTGTATCATAAAAAGAATTCTAGACAAGACACTAATATGCATTCTTCATTTATTACAGTTCATCCTACCTGCTTTTGCCTTTGGCATTAACTATTGAACCAGCAACTATTTACTGCTTATTTGCAATATATATACTAATAAAAATCTTCCTTTGTGCCAAAAAGTGTTTATATAATTTTGTAAACTTGACTACATTTAAAAAAATAGATGTCTGCAATAAACTGACATTCACTGTTCCAATCTAAAAAAGATGGGAAAGCAGCTGAGCTTTAACTGTCAATTTTCAGAACTGTTAAAAAGACAGCAGGGGAAAGTAATTCCAAAAAACATGCCTTCAAATTCAAGGACTACAAACTTGACCAAACCCACAGGGAAATACAACACATCAGGGCCTACTGCAATATAATGAAGCAAAAGATCACCAGAGTTCATGTCCTATCATATTTTTACAGACAATCAGAATTTATCTGGAACACAAAAAGGCATCGTTTCAGGGTTGAAAATATGTTCAAACACAGGAGGTATTCACAATTTATGAATTCTAAAAACTTCACTTCTCCCATTCTCAGTAAAACACAAGGATTCAGACATCTTTCTTTTAATGACAGAAGCCGTGGGAAATGAGTACAGTGTAACCAAAGGAGTGGGGGAAAAAAATGACAAAACAGTTACAGATCACATCCTGTATACCAGAAACAATATGCAAAAAGAATACTACTTGAAGTGGGATGCTCTAACTGAAAAAGGAGGAGAAAACAAATGGAACTACGGCTACATCAAGACAACACAATCATAAGTCTTATTTCTGTAGTAACTAGGCAGCAAATTACTTATACTGTCTGGAGATGCATCTGACCAAAATCAGGTTTTGTCCAACACTTTTTGAATCAGTTGGCCAATTTCTAATATTTTGAAATAATAATAATAATAATAATTTTTAAAAGTATATAATTGGAGCTCTCAGAAATAATTACATTTGTCTAAACTGCATTAAGATTGATGGTCAGGCAGAATAAAAAGATCCAATTTGCCATTTTAGCAAATGGAAGGAGGAAAAGTCATCTCGTTTGATTGGGCAGCAGGTCAATCAGCAATCAATAGAGATTATCAACAACAGTTAACGGGGGAGAAGGGCTAAGAAGATAAAAAGACAAACCCAACAGATACAAATGTAGCTTTTATTATTTCGGCATCTCATAGGAACTATGATCTGCAGACAGTAATTTACTGTAATAACCTTACAAACTGAGAATAACTTGGACAGGTATTTACAATTCTTGACCTTCTCCCATTAAGCAGGTTGCCTAGAAACATTTTACCTCAGAATGAATGGGAAAATGGATTATGCACTCCTATCTTCTTATTTAAAATATTTTGTTGAAACCAATTTTATTAAATCCATAGAAATAAATTTCCATTATAATTCCTATAGCTTTGAGCACAATTAAGATACTCAATGAACGACAAAGTAGACATGCAATGATAATAATATACTCTGAAAAGGCTTCCATAGATAAATACAAACCTGGATACAACATGCAGAAGTGTTGGTGGGATGACTCAGCTCCTAATGATATTTCATTTAAGTTCATTTTTTGAGCAGCAGCCTGAAGTTATTAATAACTTGCAGTATGCTACTCAGAGCTGTGGATTAATTTTCCTGTTAATGGTAGCAATAGGTTCTTCATTAATGGGGCTTGCCATATGGTAGGTTTTGCATGACAGCTTCTCATGAAAAGCCAGAGAGTCTAAGAAATTGTTGCTGTATTCAACTTCAGTGTCTTCACACACACTAGACAACCAGAATGGACACTGTACTAGTATCTACAAGTGTAACTGATGCTCAGTATTTTCTGTGTGTTGTTTAAAAGGACTACTGGGCATTTAAACACAATAACATATGGATAATGTAATGTAATGTAGCACTGAGCTTTTCACCTCTAGGTCAATGGTTCAAATCTAGACTGGTTGGTAATGAAGGAAAGCTATTATCATCTGATAGCTTTGGCCTTTGCAAATTCATTTGTCAGGCTCCGTCCAGTTCCCACTGAACTCAAAATTCAACATTAGAATTTGCATTCCCAAAACCAAATTCACTCCAACAAAGTAAAAAAAAAAAAAAAAAAAAAAGAAACAAAGAAAGAAAGACTGAGTATTCTGGTCCTTGTCAGGCACCATCTCCAGACCAGGACCTAGAAAGAATGCCAAAACAGTGAAAATGATATCACCAGCAGCACAGCACAGCACTCTGCGGAGGAAGATTACTTCTGCCTCTTGGATACCAAATTATAATTAACTCTTTACTAGTAAAAAGCTTTCAAGTTTTTTATTGCTAAAGAAAGACAAGAAAGAAAAGACACCAAAATATATATAGGTTTTAAAACTGAAGTTTCACAGTGCTGCTTAAAGAATTTTCTGGATATCTTGTTCAAAGATGCATTTAATAAAGCTAAATGTTTTGAAGAAAATGGTCATATTTGCTATTACTTTTATTCTATAAAATAAACATCAGATTGAGTATGTGTTTTGATATGATGCATTTGAAGCCAAAATGCTTAAACAACACTTGCAGCATCAAAGCTTAAGAGTTCTATTTCCTGCAGATGGGTTTAATTAAAAAACAGATTTATTTACAAGTTGCTATGAATGTTACTAGAGAATTCATGCTTTTACACTATTTTTTCATAAATGTTAGACAGAAAATGTACAGAATAGCCCATAATAGCACAGAACTTTTTGCATGCTTTAACAATTTGAACAAAAATGGGTTTAACCTTCAAAACCATATAGCTTCTTTACCTCGTACTAGTTCAGCAAGTCAGAGCAAATGCTCTGAAGATATCACAGTTCTCTCTTTTACCAAGTGATAACTGCTTCAGAAATGAATAGACATTGAGTTTTAATACAGCACCTCTACTAGCCATCTTTACTTCATGTATTTATCACACTAAACAATCTACTGCAAGTTTTACACTCTATGAATAGGAATTGTTGCTTCTAACATTTAAAAGTACAACACAATACACACAGCTCACAAACCTCGGAAAGTGTGGAAAAAACCCCACTTAAGTTATAGGCTCTTGCCTTCCTTGCAAATTCCCTAGGTTTTACAAAGGTGTTGGTAATATGCTGGAGTTTTTCCTTCCTTCCCTTTCCACCAACTCCAGAACACACACTGTAACTTTAGGAAAGCCTAAACAGGTTAATTTCTCAACTGAATGACTACACCTGAAGTCAGCAAGATGAATGATTGAGTTGGCATGTAGTCTATTGCTATAAAATCAGAGGAGCTTAACCAAGTCACTAGTGCCCAAACATTAGTCCCATGAAAAATGCGAGTCCTGTGACAATTCTAGGCATCAGCTGGTTAGATCCACCCAAACCTTTTAACTTTGAGGTCGTGTAACAGCAAACTCCAATGCATTAGGTCACATATCAAAGAGAAAAGAAAGAATAAACTGCATGCTAAACTTGCATGTCAAGAGACATAAAAAGAAACCTATATATTGTGTCACTTGTCTTAAAAAGCATCTTGGCTACATATAGAAGATGGCTCCTCCTAGCAGTTTGACGTACAGGGTGCAAGCCTAGGAAAGGGGGCTGCCAACAGATGAAGGCAAAATCTTAGAAGACTAAAGATCACCTATTACTTGATTTGCAGTTAATAGGAACAATAGAAAGATCCATACAAGACAATCAAAATTCCTTCACTGTCACTAACAAAATTCCTTGCTGCTCCTCTCTCCCATTAAATCCTGCATATCTGTGCTAGATAACGACCACTACACAGTAACTTCATAATGGTTAATGCAGCTACTCCTGACTGAAAGAAGTAAGACAATGTTTAGACAAAAAGTGGAGTATTTCAGAGAACAAAGTAAATTGTTTTTAAAAATATAGATGGAACATATATTATGAAACTGAAGGATATGCAATGGATTTAAATTTCAGAAGGTACCTTGAGAAAAAAGACTAGGAAGTTTTACAGGCACCAACTTAAACTTTTATTGATTCTGAATAGTAAACTTGTTTTCCTTTTTTGTATCACCTGCTGCATTTTTGCATCGAGGCACTGAAAGTTATTTGGGACAGCTGCAACTGCTCTTTCTGCAGATGTCTGTAAAGCACTCGAACATAATGGAGGTTAAATTTGGATTAGTGTGGTTAGAACCTACTGTAACTACAATAACACACTACCGAAGAGGTCTGCCACCACTCTCTAGGTAACAAGTTTTTCTGAAGCTCCACAAACTGGAAAATAAACACACTTTCCCTTCTATGTACTCTCTATGAAAATTCATGTAAGAAGACTTAAATGCCTAATAACATCACCAGGATTGGATAAGGAAGGATTTAAATTCCCATTATCCTTTTTAATGAACTCGTGACTACAGCCTCAAAATAGACTTGCTAACCCAGAACACAAACTGGCATGTTTTTTACCTGAAAGAAATTAACTGAAATGCTTTTACAGCTGACAGTAGCATAAAGACAAAATTTATAAATTTTCTGAGATAACTCTGTCTGTTACAGGACAAATCAAGCAGAATCCTTAGTCTTTGTTCCATGAATGCTGTCAGCTTCCTGGCTGACATCACCCAAGTGAGAGAGAGTTAAACAGAAAAAAAAAAACATAAAAAACTTCTGTTTAATTCAATCTGAATGTTATGCAGTGTGTCTTGTACAGGTGCTGAAACAGAATTTAAATTATATCCTGTCTTTAGATAGAAATTATCATTATTTGTATCATTTCTTAAGTGATAACAAATTTCAACAGACTCCAATTTTTTTTTTTTTAGGCCATAATACGCTTCTAGTGACTATTTTTTTAAAATTATACTATGATGAAGTTATGTATGACCTCACCAATTTATTTCTCAGCACAGCAGTACTTTCTTTCCCTCTGGAAACAAACACAAGAGTACCTGTGTTGCTGCTGTTTTCCAAAACTGCTATTCCACGACAAGTCTATTGCATCACAAATGCTTTCAGTTGTAGATTTTCAATTCTGTGAAGTAGCACAAGCCTGTAGAGAGGATTGTTTTCAGTATATATTTCTTTCTTTCAAGCTGTTTGTGAGAAATTGCACAACTATTTTTCCTTCCATTTCACATGTATATTTTTCTGTAATTATAACACTCAGAACTTGGTCTGAAATCTGAAAAGCTCTTTGAATTCTTTTCACACGCATCATCAGCCTCGACAACACTCAGCTGAAACACCAAGAGACCAAGCCATTGTGTCTGCAACTTTTTGAAAGCAGATGATGTGCATTGTTACAGTTTCTATTTAGGGTTGTAATCCTCACGAATCCTCACTCATAATCCCCCTACTGAACGAACAGTTTCAATCGAAATCAGGTCCTGGAAAAGTAAACAGCTTTTCCCTTTCTCTTTAAGAAAAAAAAAAAACAAACACATGCTTTTGCCGACCTTTCACCAACACTATAAATATAATACTGTAATTGAGCGGGTTTTTTTCCAACCAATAGCTTCCATGCAAGTTTAACTTTTAACGCCAGTTGATCACGTCCGAGTTGTTAACCAACGTAATGCAATGTCAGGGATACTAATTTCAAATATACTTGTTGATAAAAGGCCTTTCTAGCTCCGGTATCCTCTTTTTCTCGTACCTGCTACTCCTTTTCCTCTTCTCAAGCAGACCAGCTGCCCGCAGGCAGCGGGGGTCCCTCATGTACAGTCACGCCCGAGGTGAGGCCCCAGGGGCCACGGCTGCGCCTCAGCACAGAAACTCTGCTGACCACCGCCGACCCACGCGTGGGCTGGCTGCTCTCCACAAGCAGAAGCCTGGCCGTGCGGGCTGCGCCACTTTAGAGCTGGAAGAGGCACTGGGAGGTCTCCAGGCACATGGAACAAGCCACCAGTTAACGCTTGATTTTTCCCGACGAGAAAAAAAAAAAAAACTAGAGCGGAGAATACGACGTTTCGGCCGCGTCCCGCAGGGTCCTACCCGCTGCAGGCACCGCATACAAACTTCTCCGACCCCTCGCCCAGCCCGCTCGTGCACCGAAAGGAGCGAGCCCTCCCGTCAGGCAGCCGCCGCCACGGGACCCGCTGCTGCCCGGCGCTACAGGCGTTCCGACAATGGCAGCAGGTACCCTCTAGGGTGGAACGGTCAGTAGCGGCCTCCAGCACCTCCTCGGACCGGCGTGGTGAATCCCTACCTGCTGGCGTCGGGTCCCGCCGCGGCGCGCACCATCCCATCCCGTCCCCTCAGCCGCCCTCATCTCCCGCTGCTATAGCTACGGGCAGCCGCGGCAACCGTCTCTCGCGAGAGGCTTCAGCGTCCCGCGAGAGCCGCGGGCCGCGCCGGAGGCGCCTCTTCTCGCGAGAGAGCTGAGGTAGTCTGGTCCAGTCTATGAGGCCGGTCCGGTGCTGTCCAGTTTTTCAGTGTTATTGATCATTCCCTCCGCTCGTGGCCAGCCTGTCTCGAATCGGTGCTTCGGAGGCAGGCGGCCTAACCCGATGTCCCATCCCACAGGGAGTGCGAGGTCTTCACGGTGTTTTAACAATACCCCCTCATTGGGAGGCAGCCCTTAATGCTGTCCCCAGACGCAGCCCGAAGCTAGTAAGTGTATACGGACAGACTGCGTACCGGCAAACTGCCATACTCTACCAAGGTGTCGGCGCCTGGGGCTCGGTGGTTGGCGGGTGAGGAGCGGGGCGGGCTGGCGCAGCGCTGGGGGAGGTGCAGCTCGGGCCGGGCCGGGCCAGGCCAGGCCAGGCCTCTTGTGCACTCGCTGATCGCCGCCCCGAGGCTCGTTTCGCTCTGCGCAGTTCAACACAGGTTCGGCGCTTTTCAGCTGATGCAGCAGAGCTTTTTCGATAGAGCTGCTGAGATAGAAATACTTTTTCCTTACCAGGAAGGAAGTAGGTGCGCTTGCACAACGTGTATAATTTACAAGAAGTGCAAAATACGGGCTGTGGTATCTGTAGGATATGACCGTAGCCAACAGCCCAACGCATTTACGTCTAGCAATAAAGTTACTTTTAGTTCGTGTGACAGCTGGGTTTCCTCACACGTTAGAGCCGTAACAACAGATATTCAACATTATCTATCCCAGTACTTAAGGCATGAATTAGACTGTCTCAGGATCTGGGAAAAAAATTAGTATGATACTTACAAATTTTTCCCCCCCCTTAGTTTTAGATTGTGTAAAAATAATATTGAACTCTTGTTTCCTGTATCAGCTGTACATCGCAGTATCGTGTTGGTGAAAGGTCGTCAAAAGCATGTGCTGCACATCACCAGTGCAGAGTGCTGGAAATTATGTTAACTGGTGTAGTAGTTTTGGTGATAACCAAGAAACATATCTCAAGCCCACTGGAATAAATGTGTCCTTTCCTATGATTTCAGGATTGTGTGTGTAGAGGAAGTCAGAAGATGACTAGTGGGACTGCCATTGTAGTCTCAGTGCTGGCTAAGCAATGCAATTACTCAAACTGAGACTTGAAGACACAAGGGCACATCATCTGAGATAGTCTTTCGCACCAATCCTTAGAGGAGTGCCACCACCTCTAAAAGTTATGCAGGAAGTTTTTCCTCAAGTTGCTGAACCCTATTTTTACATCTGAGAAGTGAGTGAGCTGACATAAAATGTTCTATATCTAAAATACATATTTCAGAATGCCTGGATTACTAGCTTCTGATAATTGAGATCGGTAGTACACTGGATGCATACAGTATGGGTAGAGCACTGGAACTGCCTTTCGTTCTGCCTACAGCCAACACTGAAGGCATATATATAGGGGTATCTGAACTACTGTTTCTGCCAGTGCTGTTAGTACAGCGTTTCTAGCAGCACTAAAATAGTACCAAAAAATGTTTGTGCATTTGGAAGAATGCTTGTTTACTTGTGACTTCCCATTCCAGTTCAGTCTTTTGCTTTGGTAATCCAGCCAATCATACTAGGAGAGGGAGCAAATGAGGAAGGCCTCAAGCCTCTCTTAGGGACCAAAGATAATTAAGAAAAACATTTAGAGATAGTAAGTATAATGAAGATAGATTCAGGCCTGTTAAATTATAGCTGTTTTTATAATAGAATAGGGAAGTAATTACTAATCTGAGCGAGGCACTGTGGAGTTTGACTAAAGCACTCTTCAGTGTAATTGGATTTGTGTAGCATCTGTGAGCAGGGGAGGTCCTGTGCGATAAGGCCCATAGGTCTTCCTTGGGCTGTCCAGCAAAAAGTTTCTCATTTGTTTGTTCCTCCTTCCAGGGGCCACTTTGTTTTCCCTGCAGTGAATGATGTGTAATGAGATTGCTGCTTAAGGCAGGAACTTCCCCCTGCTAAGAAGGGGGAGTCTGCAGAGTCCTTATTTACCCTTTTGTGTAGAGCAATGCTGTGGAGTACAAGTAAAGCATTGCTTTGTGGGTAGCCTTTTTCACTGCTATTAGTGCCCTCCTTGTATGTTTTTTCTCCCCAGCAACAAGTGCAGGGACCTGGTGTAAAACAGCAGTGTTACCCTTGGTTCACATCTGAGCCTAGGAAGAACTGAGACCTTTATCAGTCCTTTACAGTATGATTGTGCCTTTAGTGTCCAAATTTTCCAAAAATAAGTGCTCCCAGTAAGCCTTGTTAGAAGAACAAAGGAAAACAACTATTTTGGCTTGGCACTAGAATAAGAAGATCATAAATTAATCTCATTTATACATTTTCATTGTACATTTTTGAAAGGCACATGTTCATTATAACTTTGGTTATACCTATAGCTTTAACATCTTCCTATTTTAAAAGGACAGTGTCTGCACATTCTCCTTGAATGTGTATCAGATTAAATTTTGTTTAGATGAAAAACAGACTTCTAAAATTAAAATTCTTTCCACAAAATATTTTGTGGGGTGTTATTACTTATTAAAATGTCAAGATAAAACTAAAAACCAAATCTCTACATAAAATTTCTAAAAAGTGTAATTGAAAATTAAAGGAAGAGTTTATATTTGAGAATTTGTTTATTAAACTGTCTGGGTTTAGATTCTGTTTAAGAGTAGAGTGGTTAACACACACTCTTTACTCTGTGTGTTAATTAACACAATATATTACCTAAACAAGTACTTGCACTCATTAAAGCATTCTGTAAGCTGTACCACTAGCAGAAGATGATCATCAGAGAGAACATGATACTTACTGTGTGTTAAATACATAGAAAGCAAGAGGTACAGCCTAAAGACACTGCTAATTACATTAGCTGAAGAGACTTTCACTAGTAGATACATGATGCCATGAATATAATTAATAGTCTCTCAAATGCCATATACTCAGCAGTTCACAAAGATTTCCACAAAATGGGTGCAATCTTGCTTCTGCACGTCTGCAAATTCTGCTTGCTTATCTGTGGTTCTGGTCAGGCATATCTCCAAGACAGAATCGGCAACTTGTCTAAACTAGTTTTTAACCTGCGGTTTGAGGATTTGGGCATAGATGAAATTGCATATAAATGTATTAGAGTGCTGTGAGCCAGCAGGCTTGCCTCCAAACTTTTCTAATGCTCATTCAAGAGAAATTGGCATATATGCTGCTGATGGGCAGTAGTGGACTCTATAAACTGCAAGAATAGTGCTATCAGCAGTTTGTTGGGCCAAAGGGCAATCCTTTGGAAGCGGGGCATTTGCCAAGTGGTTACCTGTGGCACTCCTGCCTCTTCTATAGAAGAGAACACATACTTGCAGACAGGCTACACATCTTTGCTGGCACTGGCCTCAACTGATCCTCCTTGATTGAGAATCCCCTCCCCTAGCAACTTTAGTTTAAAGCCTTCTTTGCTACATTAGCAAGCCTTTGGCTGAAGATGCTGTTCCACTTCTTGGAGAGTTGGACATCATCAGCTCCCAGGAGGCCATGTTTCTCAAAGTGGTTCCCATGGTCTCAGCTGTCAAAGCCCTGACTGTGACATCACTCCTGTAGCAATTTTTTGATTTGCCCAGTTCAACCAGCCCATTCAATCTCTTTCCTTTGACTTGGAAGATGGGTGAAAATACTGCCTGTGAGTCCTCTGCTGCCACTGCCAGAGCTCTGTAGTCCTTGGCAGTCTTTAAGTTGTGTCTGGCTGTGTCACTGGTGCCCACATGAAACAGCAGCAGTGGATAATAGTCAGTGGGGTGTATAAGTTTTGGTAAATTCCAGGTGACATCCCTGATGCAAGCCTCCCATAAGGTTGAAACCTCTCTAAAGAGTGGGTCAGGTTAGCAAATGAGAGCTTCCATGCTTCTCTGGGAGAATCGCTTACTACTAACACCGTTTTTCTTAGTTGCATCATTTTTTCTTACTTGCACTGGTTGTTACACAGGCAGCAGATCAGGCTGCCTTACCTAGCTCCAGTATTTTGTGTGATGCAATGTGGTTTACCCCTTCAATCTGCAGAGCAATGAAGCAGTTCTGCAAGAACACCTCAGGCTTTGAGGGAGGTCCTTCCCTTCTGCTGGTTCTTGCAGTTGCAAGCTTCCACTCCTCTGCATTGTTGGGTCTTCTCTTTTCTGTGTGTGCTGATGAGGGAGTATTTGACCATCCAGCTGCAGGCTGTGTTTTCTCAGCAGGCTGTGCTTGGAACAAGGAGACTAACTCCTCTTTTGCCTCCCTGACGCCATGGAGCTTTCTCATGGTCTCTTGCAGCTCAACTCCCTGGATGGAGTTGCAGCCGTTGCTCTCTGCCAAGTACCCACCGTTCTGCCTTCAGGGTCGGGTAGGATGAGCACTGCTTGTTGGGCTGGTTCTGAAGCAGCTGTTCTCAGGGACTAGCTGTTTGCTGAGATCTTGTTAAACACCTTTCATTTACATTAAAACATGAACCTTTATGCATTTTCAGTATAGCTTGCTTTCTTTATAATAAAAGTGGCCTTACATCAGAGAATAAGGCTTGGAAACTTAAAAAAAATACTCCTAAATTTCCTTTACCCCATTTATGGCCAGAAACCCCATCCTAAAAACTCTAAATTCCTAAAACACTGTAAATAACTAAAAATATTAGAACTTTTTGTTCTGAGTGGATGATTTAAATATCACAAAAAAGCTACTCAGTCTGTTTTTCACAGTCCAGTCCTTCTCTATTAAATAAATTTTTGGCTACTCTTCTGTGGAGTATAAGCTCAATATCCAGTACATCCTCTATGAGGGAACTGTAGCTTGCCTTTACAAGAGGATGGGCTCAATAATTTGGTCATTCTTATTTATCTCTAACTACAATGATCCTGCTTAAAAGCAGATGACTGAGTTTCTATTCTGTAGCTCCTAGTATGTGGGGAAATCCACTGTAATTAAATCTTATCAAATCCTCTTATTTCCAATATAAATAATTCTCTGACATTGGCGATTCCCCTGAGTCTACATCACAGTCCAAGGAGAACAAAGAGTAGGAACAGTTACTTACTTCCTCTTAAATATTTTATCATTTTGGACAAACTTCTGCCCTGATTACAGTAGCTGCAAGCCTCACTGAAATTAAGTATTTTTTGAGACAGAATTTGGTTTACTGATTTTTCTCACTTTTAACATTACCTTGAATAAATTATTAAACTAACATGTATCTGAAGCTATGTAAGCAGCAAGACAATTGTTATCTGAATTGTTCTACAACATGGAGTGTTGTTTTTCTCATTTTGTGCTAAAAACAAAAGAACATAAATCCTGCTTGGCAGGATTTGCGATGCAAAGTATACTGGCGAAAGGAGAGCTATATGCCTTGTTAAGCAAATTTAGCAAAACCAAAGGATCCTCTTAGCTTTTAAGTACAAAACGTATCTCTATTGTATCATGGCAAATTAATAATAATTCTAATTCCAAGTACGTTGCAACTTTTTATCCTCATTTAGGGTTTAGGGTAATGGAGCATAAAGACAAAAACTCTTTTCTGGTAGTACATAACAAACTAGAGAGAGCTTTGGTTATACACCCCAGTCCTTTGACCTACTTGCTGGATGCTGCTTCCTTCCTTGTGGGTGAGAACTTTGAAACTACACCACCAGGGAGCACTGTTCTCTTTCTGCACAGTGTTTCTTACTTTTTTTCCTGCATACTTAAGGTTTATGTAGGGGATTTTTTTGTGGGTTTTGGTTTTGGTTTGGTTTGGTTTTTTGTTGTTTTTTTTTTTCCTGTGCCAATCATTGTTGATATTACACTGGAATTACCAGACATTTTGGTATCATTGTCCAGGGATCTTAGATGCCCTGACCATCCTCACCTGGGACCTTCACTCCTCTTATGGCCCAGAAACCCCATTTAAATTCAGTCTTGGGCCTGGGATCCTTGTCTGAGCTATGTTGTAGAAGTGCTGGCCTGCAGTCTTTCCTCCTGGACCAGAGCCCTGTGTTGGATGTAGCCTGTCACCTAGATGGACTTTGGGCAGTGTAGCTTGTGTCCAGCCCTGTCTCTTTGCTTCTGACCGGACTCTCTGGATGGCCTGATTCATCCTCTCACTACGTCTGGGATGATTCATGGGCCCTGTCACGAGCACTCAGCCCTGTCTGCCATACTCAAACGTGGTGGGCTTCTGTGCTGGTTGGTGAGGGCACTGCTGCACTGAGCTTGCCTGGGGCTCACCTCTCCTTGGAGCAGCTGGCCCTCTGTACCAGCATACTTATGCAATTTGCCCATGATTTGGAACATCTGCTACTGAAAATAGACCATGACATCCAGGTACCAAACTGTCCTGTTTCTGCTGCTTCTGACATATTTACCATGGAAGCAAAATGTATTTCATTTTTTTTTTAAATCATGTAATTGTGTATTGCAGGAGTCTAAAACACGTCAGAAAAGAGGAGGCAATGAATGGCATATTTGATGGGAAAATATTTTGCTTCGTGTCACTGTTAAGGAGGGGTTGAATCTGGGTTAGAAGTGAATTGTAATGAGGCCGATATAAAATTATTAAATATTTTTATTAAATATATAATTGCCCCAAACTTATTTACAATTAACACACACAGATTCTATTATGTGGCTGGTAAAACTATCTGCAGAATGTATATATATAAAATGAGATTGATTTATATGATTTTAGAAAGGTTTTAGAAAATTTAAACAACTGGAGAGTCTTGCAGCACAAACTGCCTCTTAATGGTTAAACGTAAACTTCCACAAACTTTAGAAAAGAGAGTTAGTTTACTTACTGGTCAGAGTTTCAATATTTGTAATCCAAAGTATATGTAGAAGCATAAACGAGGAAAAACATAATCCCAGCCACGTGGTGGCCTTCCACGTGGTGATGTTGGAGCAGGGTTTTGGCTGCTTGTGTAGCTCCAATTTAGCACGTTGTCTTGAGAGGATCCACGGACGTGAGGCAAATCCTCCGTGGGTCTCAGGAGGTTATTGGAGCGGTCAGCCACCTGGGCGAAGCAGGATCCAGGTTTACGGGCTGGAACAGTCCGATCGGCTGCGGTGCACAGCAAAGGAGTAAGCCCTCGTCTGGAGCGGCTGGCCGGCAGGTCCCAGTGTCGCTGATCGTACCTAGGCCGTTGCTAGGTCGTCACCTAGACTCGGCCAGAGTCAAACGGACTCGGGCTCGGCTAAGCTCAAGAGGGCAGCTGTATCCCAGCGCCGGGAAAGCTGTTTCAGTCCCTTGGCTCAGTGCGGAAGATAGGCAGGGTCAGGTCTGCCGTTCGTGGGGGAGGCAAGTCCCCAGCTACCGCCGTGCAAAACAGCGCAAACAGCGGACAAAACAAAGGCAGCAGCAATAAACAAACAAGTCGGGTAGGTTTTAAGCATTTTCCGAGTGTCTTTGACCGATAGCGACAGTTTAAAAAACACCCTGGAACCAATCCTAAGTTATTTCACCGAAAAAGAGAGATGCTACATGCCTAACATCAGTGACCTGTGTTTACCAAAGACAAAGCAGGGTGCAAAACAAGACCAAATATGGTGTCTGTGTGGTAGACTGAGAGGCACCAAGGCTTTTGTCTGCTTTCCCGCTTCTTCCACCCGGAAAGAAGGGGGCGGGGGGGGGCAAGGTGAATATTCAGGGAGGTGTTTTAAGACATGTCTTGGGTATGTATTCTAGGTATAATTTGGACCTTCCGCCACAGTCGCCTAGTTTTCTTTGAAATATTCTCTGTCTTTATGAAATTCTGGCATTCTCTTTGTTGCCTGGATTCTTGGAATAGAGTTAGAATACTTACTGAAATTGAAAAGAAATCTCTCCCCCTTAATTACAATGCAAATGAAAAAGATAGGTTGATTAAAAATGTTACAAAACCCACAGCAACCTAATCTCCAGATATATATCAAATACAGAATAAAATAATAGTTTAGTAGAATGTGAGAGTTTCATGTTTAAATGTCTTTCACCAGTGAAATTTGCATGTATTTGTGTAGGCATTTTAAAAAAGGAAATCAGTGTGGGAAATGTCTTTTCAATTAATTTCTGGATCCATTTTATCCAAAGAAAGCAAGTTTTTCAGAGGGTTTTCAACACAAAACACTTTGTAGGATCATGTCAAAAAAGACAAGCTTTTTCTATCTTGTTGAAATGTTCTTCAGATCATAGTACCACCTAAATGCCATTAAGTTTAGTCACGGAAATGAGTTATAGATACTTTGTAATAATTTAGTAGGACATAAAATACTCTTCATCCGTTTCAACAGAAAGGTTAGGAAACCACTCATTCATTTCTTTTGTAGCTTGTTATTATTAACATAATTTTTAAAAAGATCTCAGGTTAGCCTTGGCAGTAGCCTTTCAGAGGAGTGTGATAAAGCCAACTTTGTAACAAAACAATAAAAATCAAATATATAGTTGCAAGGGTTTCTGGACAAGGAGAAAATCCTCCTAAACTAAAAGTACTTCAGTGTAAATAAGATGCTTATCCCTCTTCGTAAGAGGAAATGTTGATTCAAAGAAGGTGCCAGGACACAGATTTCCAAACAAGCCTCCATGTGGGCTGAGCTACCGTATGGTAGTAAAACAGCAGTGTCTATGTTATGTGTCAGAGTGCACATTTTTATAAATCAGAAGATATTTCATGTAGAAATATAAAGGTCTATACTGGTTTCCCATAGTGCCTGACTTTCTTTCATCTCACTTGGGTGTGATTGTTCCTTCCTCTGCCCTGTTGCCTTCTTGATCTGTCTGTGTTACTTCATGTATATTTCCCCTCAAAGTCATCATTCTTCACCAGTTTTGCAGTATTTATCCAACTCAGTTGTGTACCTATCTTATGACCGTCTCTATCAGTCCCCAATCTTTATTCCATGCTAGCAGTCTAATTGTGAGATTGAAACTTTTGTTATTGCTAATCCCCAAGTTGATTCATCAGCATTCTTAAAAGAGAAAACACAAAGGCTTTTTTCTTCTGGTGATTTATTACTTCTTGATATATGACAAAACAGATTTATTATGGAGCAGACAGGCAGCATTTAGTGTTGTTAAACAGAAAAAAACAGTTCCTAGTTTTACCCTTTTATGCCCTGGGGAATAAAAAGCTCCTTTCCTTCAAACTGTTTCTGATATGGACCAACACCACAACAAAGATAAGTTTAGAACCTGCTAGGAACTTGTCTGGGCTAAGTGTGAAAGAAAGGCAGCCTGAAAGAGCCGAAGTTGTGCTTTTCAGGTCCTTACTATCAACTTGCAAATAGAAGGGGCTGAGAAAAAAGGAAGGCCTTGGAGAGTGAGGGTTTACAGCTCTTCTGTTTCACCACTTCTTGGAACATTGACATCAATATGATACTCAGAGGAGTCTCCTGAAGGCATCCAAGGTATTGGGGTTCTGTTGAAGGAGGGTCTGTTACTGAAATTTTGATTATATATCATGAGAGATTCTGGAATCAAAGGGCAAGTATCGAACTGAGGCACTTTGAAGGTCATCCGTTTGGCTGCTTTCTCATAACCCCCGTAAGGCATTGCAGTCCTGGCACAGGGGAATACATGGAGTTATCAACAGAGAATAGGTAAACAATGGGATTCAGAAAATAACTAATCAAAGTTATTGAAACTGTAAATTTAACTAGTGTTGCAGATGACTGGCCAACAAATTCTTCCCAAGAAGGTACTAAACCAGATGTTAAAACAAAAAAATTCTTCTCTGCTCCCATGCACTTCCTTTACCCCTGTTTCATCAGTATACTAAGCCACACACCTTTCACACCTACTGGTACCCACTATGTGTAGGAGGCAGAGGCTGCATTATTGCACAAATGGGTGGAGTTGGTATTTGTCCTGGGTATTGATGTTCCTAGGCTATTGAAGTGAGTGGCCAAATTATATAGAAAATCATTCCTGCCCTAGAAATACTCGTAAAACTTCCTGTTCTTCTCAGAAGCAGCAGGAAAATCCTGATTCTTATCTGAAGTGCTATGCAAGTATATGTGGCTGCTGATCATAAGTAATTTTCCTGAACTCTTGAACTTTAAATGACTGTCACCATAAACAGTGGCAGGCTAAATCTCTCTGGTCAAATGAGGTGAGAAAGAAAGGGCAATAGGCTTAAAGTCCTCTTAGCCAGCTGCACAGGTATTCTGTCCATAAGCTGAATTAAAATGTCTAGCTATTAATGTATCTTCTCTTCGTAAGAGAATACTTACACTGCACAAGACAGGAGGGCCATGGCCAAGGTTATTGTCTTTTCTTATGCTAAATAAAGTTGAATTGAATATCCAAGAAGACTCACCGGTTAAACGACTTGTAATGGGGGAAATCACCTTTGGGACTATATGACAGTAAATCAATGGTGAAGTGACTTTTGTCCTCAGGGCTGATACCCATTGCTCGTTCCCACGGGGAGATGTAAGTTTTAAATATAGTGACTTTCTTGCCTCCTGACTTTCCATCTGTAAAAAGAGGAAGGTAAAACACTCTAGTTACACTGAAATTACAAACTTAGTCTAAATAGTTTGCCTTTCTGTATTCTGATATTGAAATTGAGACACCAGCTTTGTTTCCAGATTCTGCAACTCCTAGATCAAGTTTGAAATTCTATGATTAGATTTTTCTTTAAAAAGACTGTTATACACCGTTTCTGTCCTTATCCAGAAAAGCAGATTTTGGCAGTTTAAGAGCCAGTTGTCCAGAAATTTGCATTACAGCATGTATTTGAAACCTAATTTGTCATTATTCTCTCTGCTTGGATAGAAACCTCTTACCTCAAGAACGAATGTCCTTACCCCATCATCTTTTTTTCATTACCCTGGGGGAAGATTTATAAAAGGTGTAATTTACAGGCATAATCCATCTATCTAAACCTTGCCATTGTCATCAAAAGCAACAAACAAAGCTGTAAACTGTAAACTCCAAAACTAGGCTGAGACTTTGAAGTTGGCTCTAAATGACCAAAAGCTTTTAAGTGCCCTATTTCAGGGTCTTGGCAACCCACAACCATCTTTATTATCATCTTCCTCAGTAGTCTGTTCTTGAGTATTCTAAAATCACCATCCCCTTTGACTCAGTATTTTTATAAGTTGGCATTTTCTTTGTGGTTACATGAACAGGCATTAATATTTTCCCCCTCCTGAACAAGGATGTTAAGAGGCAAGTCTGGTGTAGCCTCAGGATGGCTAAACAGAGTTTGAAAATAACAGTGCGGTATCTCTTTGAAAGCTAAAATCCTGTCAAGGACAGAGCTACACTTTGCTGTTAAGTCAGATAGTTGATTGCTAAAAATTTTAGGTTATCTTCTAGCTGCTCCATTAAGCAAATCAGTTTAGACAAAGGTTTTCATTCTGTCTGCCTCTTATTTTGTTTTCTTTTTTTGTCCAGTTTGGTATAATGTCACCTTCCTATTAAGAGCATTGTTTGTATATTAGTATGTAGCATGCTTTCCAGATTCTCATCCTTCATACGTCAGACCTTAAAACTCCTGGGCAAGGACGTCTGCTTAGCTTGATTAGGGCAGATATGAATAATAGGTAAATGGAGTTAAATATTCTGATGCTTTCATTTTGTCTTGAAATGGTGCTATAGACTGTGTGGAACAGATAAATTCTTATGAAGTAAGTGACAAAGAATTAACACTATTATTATTATTCTCTGAAACTTCATCACACCTTATTTCTTCGTCTTGCTTATTTGCTTCAAACCTTGCCAAATCCTGGGCTTTCCTGGTTTCAGGAAACTTTTGTTTAAAAAAGCAAGCAACTATACTTCCCATCTTTCTGTGTGAAAGACACAAATTAAGTACTTTAGAAGTAAATTGATTTCTGGATTGAAAAATAAAAGCAGCTGTGATGCATTTCTGCAGCAAAATCTATGGGATTATATTAATCCTCCTTCCCACACATAGCATAACAACAGAGAACAATCTCCTATAAGAAGACAGAGAGTTTACACAGATTTCTTTTTCGCAGAGATGCCCAGAAATGTAAAAGACAATTCTGATATAAAATGTGTGTTCTCCCAGAATATAAATTTAAACCCTTGGATATTACAAGTCATTCATTTGGTCATTTATAACAATAGTTCCTGGTTCCCAAGCAGATTTGCTTTTTTGTTGTAAAATCCTATAGGGATTGTTAAAGTGATGATTTCACCTGCTCATTCTCATAGAAGGGATTTGGTTTTAGAGGTTTCTGGCCAAACTAAACAGGATAAAATTATGCAAAGACTAAATCCAATGAAAAAAGCTTTCTCTCATTAAGATATTTCTTGAGCAGACTAGTGGCGATTGCCAGATAACTTTTTTAAATACTGCTGTTCCTTTCTGAAGATTATTCCAAAAGTGCTCTTTGTTTAGGTGGAAGCTTTGATGTGAAAGCAGGGCTTATATACTTGAAAATGGTGTCAGGGAAGACCACTGAGCTGAAGAGGTAGTACTGCTATCTCCAGTAGTGGTCACCCTTGTGTGAAATCCTTGAGAGGAAAGGGTGTGCCATACTGGCTTACTGCTGTATCAACCGCAGGAGCTCAGTAGTTAAGTTTCCTATCATTTCTTTGGTCCAGCCAAGGAAGATGCATGCCAGCAAAACTATCAAGTTAAAGGCAGTTCAACTTCTCTAGACTTTGCAATGAAACTTATTTTAGAAGAATTCAGGTTTTAGTCATATTAATTTACTTGTCCCTAAGAGTAAGGTTGGCAAAGCTCTGAGAGCTTTAGCTGTTTCCTGTTCTTGCAGAGAGATACTTGCCTTTCGCAGTACCATCACCTCCTTCACCACCACTTCCAGCCGATCCCCCAACACGCTCCCCTTCACTGTCCCCAGGGCCTCCTTTGCTTCCAGGCCTAGGAGAACCAGCAGGATACTGCTGCTTACTGGAGCCATGCTGCCCAGCTGTCACTCCTCCTACCATCCGCCCGTGGGCATAGCCATGAGCATCTTCCCCATAATGCCCTCCTGGTGGAATGAACTTCTGAAAGTGATCCTAGGGCAGGAGAAAAGAGAGTAGGAATTCTTATTACAGGACATGGTCCATTCAGATTTGATGGTTGGGTCCCAGAACATGAACTCTTGAGTGTCCATGATCTGACTGGTTTCATGTCTTAGTTACAAAAACCAGTGGCAGAAATTCATGTGAGTTATTCTTTATGTTCCATATAAGATCAGTTGTACAACAGCAGCAAGGGCAATGGAAGGACACCTTTTAATGGACACCTCAGTTATTTTATATGATCAGAGTGAGAAAAAAGGAATCTGTATATTTCACCCAGCAGTGATCAGTATGAAATACAGGATGAAAGGAAATACAGGTTTTTCCAGAGCAGGTAAAGGTCCAGTCAAAAATGCACTGGCTAATGTCAAGGTTAAGATAGCCCAGCAAAGTCAGCTTGATTACAGTGTGGAAGTGTTATAGGGCACCAGAACAACAGAATACCTGTGACAACATAGAAGCCTAGAAGACGACTGCTAATGTATCTGTTTTCCATACATTTGAAGGCCTGCATGGGCAGAGGTATTTACACGATGAGAAAAACTGAAAGTTAGTAGCCTGGGAAACCATGAACGACATCAGGACACCACGAGAAAAAAAAGAGTTTTGTTTGTAGCAATACATGCATTAATGAACCATGTCTAACCAGCAACAAGCCAAGAAAGCAATCTGTTTCCATCAGTAAAATCAAGCTGGTCTTATTTTCCAGGCCATTCACTCTGCCCATTCCAGGCTAGAAGTCACAATCCCTGCAGTACATAGTGAAGGGGCAAATATCCCATGCAGGATTTACAGACCCTGCAATGCCAGCACAAGGTCCTGTCTTTGCACACAGCAAGTTTAATGAGTACTTGTGTGGAAGAGAACTGATATAATATGTTCAGAAAAACATTTTATGTAATAAGTGAAATCAAAGCTTGACTCCAGTCAGCTATAAAAAAGTTTCTCTTGTGTATTATAGCCCCCACAGCCATATAATATAAGTAACTTGGGTTATATATCACATAAGATCTTTCCCATTGGCTTAGAGGATTGGCTGCAGATGCACAAAGACACAACAGATACCGCTAAAACAAATGAATCTGTCGTTCCTCATTCTGCAATTCTACTTATATAAATTCATCTTAGGCACTCAATAGGAGTCAGGTGCCAACCTCAGGGCTGACTTTCAAAGGGTTAAGGTTTTCTCAGGGTTCTTACACCTAGCAGTTTAGCAAAAAGAAGCTTTCCAGGCTGTAAACAGGCTTCCAAGGCCAGCTGTTCAGTCAGCTAAAAATAGATGAGAAGTGAAAACTCCACAAGGCTCAAGGCAGAATTATCTAACCCTCTGCTCCCTGTATCTCCAGCAACAGTGTCCAGGGTTTCACAGCAGGTCACCAGGCTGCAACCCAGGCAAGAAGCCAGCTGCAGGCTGAAGTGGCAGAGCTGGTGCCCCCAAGGCCTTTAGGGACTGTCTGTCCTCGTAGCTGCAGGGAATTCCCTTTTTAGGAGCAGGGAGATAATGTTCCCGTGAATGTCAGGAAGCCCTGAGAGGGGAGAAGATTATGAGCATTAAGCTGTACACAGGAGCTACCAAGGCAATCTGTTCAATTATGCGTGGGAGCTATGTAGCTGTAAAAAGGCACACTTTAAAAAAAAGGGGTTTTGAGGGTTAGGGGTCAGAATGAGGTTATTCTCAAAATGCTAATATATATGCAAGGTTAATGCTTCTACTTATTTGCTCTGTAATTTAAAAACATGATTTGCATCTATTTTCCTTTAAGTTTCACCCATGCTGTGTGCCTTTCCTGAGAATTAAATACTTATTTGTCTTTTCCTCTGGTTACTTACATTCGCACTCTGGCAAAACAAAGAAACAAAAAAACCCAACAAACCAAACAAACAAACAAAAAAGTCACAAAATGTCAGCATAACGTGAAGTGCAGTAAAAAAGTCTGGTTTGATTTTGTGCACAGCAGTATTTACTGTGACCCAGAAGGGTCATCATTGTCAGGTGGTGTTATTTTAAGTTGCAGTATTATCACTAAGCAGCAGTGAAGTTTCTCTGAAACCAAAGTCTGCCTCAGGAAAGCCACACCTAAGTTTTACTTAATTGCAAATAAAATTTTTTTGGTTGGTCTCAGGTTAGTTCATGATTCTTCATGGACCTACTAGGAAAACATCCTATGCTCAGCAGACATCTGCATCCAGATAGGATAGGTGTATTTTCCATGCAATACACTAGTCTACTCCCATGCTAGAATAAAAATACAATTTGCTTTAGTTTGGCCACCACAATAGATTGTCTTGGCTCAATTTAACAGAAGGCAAACGTAAATTCCTCTTTTTGAAATCTTGAACCTTAGTGGATTAAAATTAGCTCATTCCAAAACAGCTTCAAGCAGGAGTCTCAATGTAGTCAAAGTTGGGTAGGTGCAACTTTGTCTTCAGTACTTAAAGCATTCTTCCTTCGGGGTGTGCAGAGTGAAATACAGCTTACACTATAGGGAAATTCACATGTTGGGTCACTGTTAACAGCATATGGAGCTTTTATCTGTGTGCATATTCTCATCACAAAATTGTCCTTTCAGGTAGAGTTGACTGACCCTGTTGGCGTATGTCCCAGGGGAGAAGCTGAGAAGTGTCACTTGAGAAGGCTAATAATCTTGCTGGCTCTGCAGGCAGATCACACAGTTCCTCTGTCGTAGGGTCTGCTCTGTCCGTATGTTACTGGAGATAGTGGATGTTATCAGTCCCTCAGCATCCCTAAAACCACATTAACAAGGGAACAACTGTGCCAAATTCATGTCATGTATCGTTCCTTGGGCTGGCTAAACAAATTGGGCTTGTGTCTTTGAAGTCCTCAGTCTCAGCAAGCACCTTATCCTGCAGCCTGAGTGCCTAGATGGATGAATTCTGTATCCTCTGGAGCTACTGCATTTGTCTTAAGAATAAATAATGAAAGATGATCCAACAAATGGAGTGGAGGTCTCTAAGTATCTCAAGGCTCTGACATCACTGGAGGCAGTCCTCAGGAGGAGACACTGTGTGCTCTCCAGCAGCTCCTTGCTGTGCCCTAAAAAGAATGATTGAGGCCACCAAATGTGTTTCTATTTCCACCTCACTGATAAAGAGCTTCCCAAAGGTTCAATGCCTGTGTGGTTACTAACACTTCTGAAGTTACTGTGTCTATGTCCTCTCGGTGGCAGCCACTCAAACACTCCTTAATGGTGGGATGGGAGATTTAAAATTCAGACACTTGGAGAGTCTCAGAGGCTGCCTGCTGTTTTTATCAAAGCATGTGCCTCAGTCCTTAGTTTGGAGTTGTGTAGCCTATGATTTTCTTTTTTTTAAAAAAAAGAAGGAAAATAAATGCAGTCTCAGCTATTAAAGTGACCTAACCTAATTTCTTTTTTAAAATGTGCTCCCTTTAGAGGCACAGCAGGCTGAGCTCCCGCTTTCTATTTCCAGGTCTACTTCTGACTTGTTATTTAATCACAGACAAATTATTTTTTACCTCTATGCCTGAATTTACTCATGTAAGTAATAGGAATTTTTATCTAATACTACCCAAAATTATTTATATCTTATTTGTATTTTATATCATCCTTGCTGCATTTTCTTTGTGGAAGAAACAGCTTCATAATTTTGGTCCAATATTTTCTCATACTGCCCTAACAAACTACTGTGAAAGCAAAAAGCTTTCCCTCTCTCGTTCTGCTGTTTCCATACCAGTCACTTCTTGAGCAGAATGCAGACTTCATGTTCACTCTCACCAGCTTTGGGTATAGTTTGGACATCTATGTCTTCTGTACCCATCCATCTCCAGAACATCAAGGCTCAGTTTGTTACAAAAGTTACATGTCAGCAAACTCTCTCCGACTGAGTCATAACTTGAGACTGTCATATCTCAGCTTATGATTATCCTGTAACATTTATTCAAGAAGTTGGATATTCCCTGCAGAACAGACTTCCCAGAAAAAAATGTTTTTCCTAACACTCTTCTTTTAACCCTACCTCCAGTGATCTTGATTGACATTCTTCCAAGTACACTAAGGGACAAACAGAGCCGTAAGTGCATGCTTGCACATTAAACCAAGTAACTGCATGATAACATCTCTGTTCCCCCATCCTTATACTTTGCTTCACACACTGTATCCTGTCTAATTTAAGATATCTGAAGCAGGTTGTTTGTGTCCTTCTATCTGCTGAGAAGCCCACTTTTGGTGTTGTAACATTAACCATTTGCATTTTTTTTCTGCCACCTCTGCTTACTCTTCCAAATTCTGGTTCATCAGCAAAAGGAATACAGGGTAACTCATGCCATTATCCAGAAGAACAGTAATCCAGTTCTTGAACCGTTTTTTCACTTATGTTTTGTTTCACAGTTGGTGTCTTAGTTTATCTGAAGAGGCTCCTTGACCTAAAGTCCAGCAGAAATTACTTGCCAACACATTCATCTTGTTTTCATACAAGCATTGCCGAGATGTGGAGACCACATTAGGGTCTGTCAGGCCAAGTCTGAGAAAGTATCACGGTGGGGTTTTTTTCTTTGTGGGTCTGGGGTTTTTGATGTACTACTGCTAATAATTGTCTACTCAGATGCTGGTTCTTTCAGCTTCCTAATGTTTTGAATTTAAGATCCGATAGATAAAGCAGAACGAGGGAGGGGGAAAAGACAAAAAAAGGAAAAGGCAAATCAAGTCTTTCTATAAATTATCTCCTGCATGTGACCCAAATCAGGCCACAGGTTTTTACTAGCAGAAGGACTGTTTTTAAGGATCCTTACTGGAAGAAAAACAGCATAACAGCAGCACCCAAAAAGCTATAGCTGTATTTTCAGTTTCCACTTGATGATAGGAAGGTCTTACACAGAGGTTCCCAAAGGAAAGATGAAACCTTGAAAGGAGGTAGGGCAATAATGAGTGGGGCTGTAAGGCTAAGAAGCAGTTTCATATGATCTTGATGTGCTTGAAGCCAAACAAATTTAGCATTACAAAGTGAAAGAAAAGTCTATGAACTGCTGTCCTATTAACTGATGCACAGGGAAGCAGAATTTAGGAGACCAGATATCTATGATTTGGGGTGATTCATTAATGTACCCCATGGTTCAGTTTCACTAAAAAAAAAAATATAAGTAGTAATTTCATTCATACTATATTTGGTGAGATGTTACAGTAATAGGAGACCTAGCAAGATTCATCAGAATTTGCAGCTCCACAACGAGGTTGATAATATCCTCTGAGACATGGACAGAACTACAGTTCCTGTGACAGGGTGGCACAGCCTGGGGCAAGGAGAATAAGTCCTTCTTCAGATTTACTAAAGAGGACTCAGCAGAGTCCAGCTTCCCTAGCACAGCACCAAACAAGGAGGATATCACATGATCTCTCCATTTGGCAAGGTATCAGTGGGCTAAAAGTGTCACACAGCTCTCTCAAAAAAGCATCCCCATCTACAGTATATTTGCAAGAGAAGAAGTGCATAATACTGAAAACAGCTACACAGTATGAAGTGAATTTAATTTTGTGGGGAACTGCCAGGCATTTTGGCTGTGGATTTAGCTACCATTTGCCTGTAACTGGATGAATGGAGCCATAGCTGTGATAGAGAGTAGCAAGTTTTCAGTCTTGCATGGAGCGGTTTGATGTTCATGCACACACAATATGTATGTTTTCTCTACTTGAAGTAAGGAGAATGATCTGATTGTCCAGTGTCATTGTTTAGCTGGAGGAGAAGGAGGAGGAGAGAAGCGGGAGAGTGGATCTGCTGAAATCCTCCTTATGTGGAAGGTCTATGACTACAGTACAAGCTATTTCTGGGACTCCTTACATATTTTGGATTTATTTTTAAAAATCTTCCTCTTTGTGTGTTTAATTTTATATTACAGTACCCTACTGTTAAAGTTTTACTGGGGGAAAGAAATTATCTGTACTCCATCACAGACCATGAAAATATTTTAGGACAGTTAAGAGATCTGTAACATAAAAGCAGAAAACACACTATGAGCTTTGAATTCTCTGTCCCACAAGATTAAAATCACAAGGACTTATTTAGGATGGGGAGCAAAGGATGTGAAATTAACTGTGAGGGGGAAGTGATGGGAATACTTAGACATTATCTTCCTTCCACAGTTTCCTTTTGTTTAAGCCTTCTTTTCTGCAGCTTTGAACAGAGTTAGGAGTAAGAAAGGAAATTAACATAAAGCTAATCAAAAGGGCTTTTTGATGAAACCTATTTGATGCTAAGGTTAGGCACTGTCTTGATGGTATGAAAGTTAATAGTGAGGCCACAGATCTCAGGCCTTCACTTGTCCAAGAGCAACCAACCCTCTGAGACAGTGGCTCAGTTGCTGTGATTGCTCGGCTTTTCTTCTTACTGCTCTGACTGCAGTAAGATGAGAACAGTTACCCGCAGATGCAGCCTGTCAGAGTCCTTGCACAGAGTACACAGGGCAGCCAGCAAATGGTAGCCATTGTGATACTGCTAAGTTGGCCCTAAGAAAGGAGTCTAGGGCAGACTGGAGTCTTCCTGCACTGACCAATGGAGGTTTGTTATCTGTGCCATGAATGTGAAGAAAAGGCAGCCCCGAAAGTGAATCATGGAGGATTTTAAAGCAGAGTAGTAGTTGCTGTTTGGAGACCATGCCACTGTTCTCATATAGCAAAGCCATTAAGAAAATCCTAGGCTTGTTAGGGCCTTGTCTAACCTTCAGATACATTTCTTCACAGCAGAGCATCTTACAGTCTTGCTCAAAGAGAAAGGGATGTTGTTACAGAAAAAAAAGGGAAGATTTACTACAGAAAAGGTGTGGAGTGAAAGTCAGATGCAAATGAATAAACAAAGTAGGGAAAACAGCAAAAAAGAAGTGATTGTCGTCACCTTTGTAGTGTAAGTCTTGGATGGCCTTTTTGCATGTTCAGTTTTGAGTCAGTCTCAGCTCATTTGTTTTGTATTTCTCTGACTGGACACCTTCACATTTTTGAAAGTTTCGACTTCAGTTTTTTATTCCACCACTTTTTATTTTCTCACTCCTCCTCACTGCAGCAGATTTTGCCGTATGAACTTGGCCCTCATATGTTTTAGAAGCTCTGAGATTGCTGAACATTTATGAAAACAGCTTGCATTTCTCTAGGATTTTCATCTCCTCAAGTTCGTCATTCATTCTCACATCCTTTCTAGAAGATAACCCACTGAAGAGATGAACTGCTTAAAGCAGAAAGAGATTAAGAAACTGTCCGAAGTCTAACAACACCACATATGCTTGCTGTGTCTCTGGTCTGTTATCCTTGATCTGTAATCTGATACTCTGATGTAATTTTAAGTACTTCTGTTTGATTTTTTTTTTCCAATCAGCTTTCCACATCTTGCTTCCCAAATTGTAAATTTTAGAAGTGAACTGTAAAGATTTGCTTACTACTGCTTTCAAAAACATCAGAGAGATAAAACAACGCCATGTTTTTGTTTTGCAGCATTATTTTCTTGAGCTTGGCTTTTGTTGCTTTGCTTGAGTTTCCTTGGACTGGAAACTAGATACCATAAATGGATAAAATAACACCAAATAAAATTTAAATAACATCAGAAGACAAGGTGCTACATGAAGATGCATATGAACTTGAAACATTCTCTATTTGTTGTACTGAACTGCTGACAGGCAAAAGGAGAGTTTAATCTGTAAAAGTTTTAGTTGTCTTCAGAAAACTTTACACCAGCAGCTAACTGTAGAGAGAAGTTCAAAGATTAAATAACAACTCATGGGAAAGGAGGAAAAATGTCTGCATTTATACTATAGGGATAATTTCTTATATCTGATAGAAAAATAGTTTAGGCAAAAACAAACATAACTTCTAGCAAATAAATTGAAGGTATTGCAGTGTCAGGTTAGAGGTTTCAATCTGACTTTTCCTTTATGTAACTTCTTGCAGAAGTGAGCTCAGCTGGAAGCGTACAAGTATATCCTAAGCTAAAAACAGAACTGCACCTACTGGAGCTGAAGTCAGACCTGGGTGGATCGTATCCATCTTGCAAAGAAGAAATGCAATATGTACAAAATCAATTAGTCATGTCCTGTGCAGCTCTGAACACCTGCCAAACATGCCCTTGTTACTCAGTACTGAATTTTCTCATGCTTCTGCTTGTGTGATACCAAGCATTTGCTGAAGGAAACTGAATGCTGCTTCCAGAAGAAAATACAACTTGTGCGTTCATATAATTGAGGGCTTTTCCTGCACTTTTTTTCTCCCAACCCCATCCCGTGCACACACAGAGGAGTGCTCAAACACACTCCATTCTGGTTTACCCTGGATGTATGGTGCAGCTTTTAGTTTTAATCGCTGACCTACCACAGAATTGTCAGTGAAGGCATCAGGGTTATTCTCATAAATGAACTTCTCCACCCTCAGTTGACGTAATTTGAACATCTTGGATCCTTTGTTAGTGAGCAGGGAAAGCTCTTCTAGCATCACATCTCTCGGGATGCTGATCTTCTTCCCCAAGTTCAGCTTGGACACCTCTTGTGGCATGACTACAAAACATGTGAAATGGGACAGTTTAGAAAGTGCTCTGGTCCAAGTCTCCTGTTCATTGCTTCAAAGCAGTCAGATTCCCTTCTAAATTAATTTTTCAGGAAATAGCCTTATCCAGGGTTCAGCTGGCTGTCTTAATTGGTGTTTCCTTCCCAGCCAAAACCTGGACACCTCTGCACCAAATTTTTACATAGATGACACTTTGGATACAGATGGATGGAATTTACTCTGGGCTGCAATCAAGGCAAATCTGAACAGAGAAGAGGTGCATAAATGTAGAGCTAGATGCGTATGTCCCACATCCAATGCACTTCAGTCAGTGCAGCAGGATTCCTTAGTACTGCCTCAAAATGCACACAGCTGTGACTGGTTACTGCCCTACTCTTGCTTCCTCTCCTAGGAGGGAAGGCTCCCGTGACATCCTTTGGTTTAAACATTATCCTAAACCCATTGTGAGATTCAGTGTTATTATATCAGTTTGTTTGTTTTAAGGAGAATTTTGAAAAAGGGAAAAGTAGCTGAAAGTCTCTTCAAGTCTTAATGCACTGGTTACTCTAGATGTCTTTTTCCATTTAATTGAGTACCACCAATTCTCCATGAAAACAGTGGATTCAAACATTTTCAGTGTAAAAATCTTGTGGAAATGCAGTTAAAGCTTTTTGTTGAGAACAAGCAAGTTTTCCTAGGCTTTCATCTTTTAGATATTGAGCAAGATTAAGACTATTTAGCCACCTTTTTGTCTCATTTACAACAGCGAATGTATCTCCATCCTTAAACTGGCATGAAATTGGTATAAATCCATTGATTTTATTAGACATTCTCTGAAGAAAATATTTTTTTCCAGAAAGTCAGTTTTATATGGCACTATTTCATAGCACAGGAGGAAACGTTCTTTAACTGAAAACTGGATTTTTACCTACTTGTTTACTTGCATGAAGGATTAGGGACAAAGAGAAAACTCTAAGACTGTACCCTAGCAAAGAAGTTTCTACATCCCTTTTTAAGGGCTAAAGAAAGGGATAGCACTGAATTACTACTTCTGAAAACCTTCCGCATGCTGGTAAAAGTAAACAGAAGAGAAGAATACCACAGTTAATTAAAAATCATCTTATTCAATAGAAAGAAATGCCCCAAGCTTGGACTTTTTCAGCTGGAATCAAGGGAATCCTTTCCCATAGAGTAAAACCAAATTAGAGACAAAGGTTGTAAGAGAAAGAACAACACAGAATAACACTAGGCACTGCAGTGTTTGTACCTGCAAAGGATCATGTTCTGTTTCCATTCATAATGGTATGCATCCAGATTAATGCTGCAGAAGAATGTGAGTTTACACAATGTAATCTAGGTGAACATCTGACCTGAGCGTGTGTGTGTGTGTGTGTGTGTGTAATGCTTTTGAACAGTAAAATAGAAAATGTGATGTGGTTGAAGGCTGAGCTTTGCTAATGTTTGTGGCTCTGCCTCCTGGTATATTCGCCATGGAAGTTCAGTCAGAGTGTGAAAATTTAAAGGCTGAAATTCAGGCTGAAATCCAAACAATTCTCATGTGTGCAGTTCTGCATATCTTACCTTCGTCTGTCAGCTTCACAATGAGTTTAGTGGGCTTTTTTCTTTTAACAGGAGCAGGAGTCCCTGCAAGGGGCATTCCCACAAAGGGTTCTCTGCTTTGCTCTAAACACACAAGGAAATGGAGAATGAAACACTGGAAAGGTATTTCTTGCCTCACTCTTTTACTTGCCATCTACAGTTAAGAGATATACTGCCTTAATTTCACACACAGATTCTTTTCTATCCCTTCCACATGAAGGAGCTAGTGAACGGGATCATCCCATGCAGTGATACCACCAGTAGGCCATTTTGATGTTCTTTGGAGACTTGGCATTATGACACAAAATATGGCAACAGGTCACAGTAGAAGCATTGCCAAGGTGCCACATAGCATTGTCATCCAAAATAGGCATTTTAATTTCAACATGGCAGTCTCAGAGCACCCACATATGCCACAGTGATACTCTGTTACCATCTTGTGCTGCAGTAACAGAATGCCAGTTTGAAAGCACAGTTTGAAATTATGCTGTATCACACCTTATTGTCATACCATGCAGTTATCATTAGATGGTTATATGTATATTTGTATAAAGATGTTGGGTTTGTCTGTGGGTTATTTGAGAGCATTCTGAATAATGTGCAAATTTGATTTGGATATTGAGGCAGTATTATTAGAATTAGATTTCAGAAAACCACTAAACTGTAAGTTCTGGGAAAAAAACAAAGTAAGAAACCAACCAAACCCCTCAGTAATCCTGTCTTTTATGATTGCTTTCATTCTGTTACAGAAGGCACAAACAAACTTTCTAAAGGAAAACCTGTCCACCAAATTTATTTCAAGTCACATCTGATTCTTCTGTATTGATCTTATTGCATGTCATTTTGGAAGGGGAAAGGAGGAGTACAGTGTTCTCCATCTCTGTCTCCAGACAGGATGAGAGATCTGTACAGCAAAGTCGGGGAAGTTTAGGAGAAATATCAGCAATTCCACTTCAGGCAGATTCTCAATTTCCTTCTTTGAGGTTATCACACATAATAGGCAAGTGAAGGCAAATATCTTGCTTTCACTTCAGCACTGTCCACACCCAAACAACAGCATATAGGAGAACAGATCCTCACCTACTATTGTATTTCTTTGTATTAATACAATACAAAGGAAAAAGGCAAAGACCTGTTGGCTTCAGGAATAGCAATAACTAACCATCTCTCTGTTTTTGCTTCTTTGTACTCTAATTCCTTAAAATTTCAGAACTGAAGACATTAACTGTATTTTAAAACTAGCAAACAAACAGCTGGCTTTATGAGTTTTTATACTGCCCTTGTGATCAAGACATTTTTTATCTCCTATGTGTTTTGCAGTTTCATTCTTCCATTTCTTCTTTTGAAATATGATTTTCATGTGGTGTGGTGTTGGTAACTGCTGAAAGAAACCCAGCCACAGCAAACTGGCTCCAATGCCTTTTGGATTGCTTGTTCTTTCAGATTTCCAAGCTTTTCTTTTTACTGAGATGCTGCCCATGTAGTTCACGTCATAAAAGAGCCCATCCTGATGTATTCCCAAAGCAAGCATGAGCAGGTGCAACCATAGAGCGTGCGCTGCACATTCTTCTCAAGCAGCCAGACATCTGTTTGGCTATATAAAAGAAACAGGCCCTGGTTGACAGGAAAAGGGCAATGTTGCCAGGAGGGGGTGGAGTGGGAGATTGTGGCCCTTCTGATGGGTCATAAGACTGGCAAAATAGAGGAAAATATTCTGTATGCCCCAGACATGGTCGGCTTGAGGCAAGGGAACCATGCTTCTCCAGCACACCCATTCCTACCAAGCACTGAGGGCAAGTCTGTCCCATTCTGCTGTCCTTTACTAATCCAGCAGGATTGGGAGGTGGAAAACCTGCTGCATGCAATTGGTATAGCATAAAGAAAGGGGCAGTAGCCTTCCTCTATGGATAGGGTCCAGAGCTACACTGGGACCATGGCTCTTTCAGCCACCCTACCACGGGGAGGCTGCTGGAGCCTCAATCCCCATCCTCCCCACTATCCTGTGCATAAAGCCAGGGACACAAGTACCCTTTTGTTCCCTGACCTCTATGCCTTGGTTCCTCTGTCTTTTTCTGCATTGCTCTTTGCAGCAGTCATTCCCTTGTTTTTGCTGCAGACCAAACCAGTCTTTACCTTTCCAGCATCTTCTCTAAATTGTTTTTCTGCCCAGTCAACTCACCTCAGGCTTGCAGTGTTAGTCTCAGACCAGCTCACACGCCTGCCCCAGAGCTCGTCAGTGGGCTGCTTCCTCCCAGCCCGACTCTGAGTGCTGCTGGGGAGGCTTGTCCAACAACCTCACTCACCCAGGGTGCCTGGGTGCAGGCAAACTCTGCCCAGCATAAAGTGCTGATGCGAAGTGCTGTGAATTTGACTCCTGAGGGCTGCTCACGCAGGCATCCTGAAGTTATTAATAGCCAATGGCCCAGAGGGCAGAGTCTCAGATAGCACCACCACCATCCCTGAGAAGAGGGGAAAGGAAAAGGTTGGTCCTTGGGCCTCCTGCAGTCACTGCTTCAGTTCCCAGGAACAACAAGCACTCCACAGCCCACTCACTTCTTCCTCCTCTCTGTTAAAATCAACATGTCATTCCCCTTCCTCCTCCTATTGCATCTTAATGCAACTCGTAAAACCTTCTCAATATTGTCTTTGTCATAATGCCTTAAAAACTCTTGAGTCTTGCTCTGTTTTAACTCTCCTTCTGACCCATCTTCAATCCATCATTCAATCCAATGTCCTCTAGGTTCTCATACACAATTCCTAAAATGCCAGGCAGTCAAATAGTGTACTAGAAAGCACAGAAGAAAAAATAATTGTATGCATGAAGCAAGAAGCAGTAGGAAAACAACGAAGTCTGGAAAGCTATGTACAGATTTCTAGAAAGTAGCCATGTAAGGTGTATAGGAAACCCAGTAGAATCTAATAGCAAGGAAACTAATTTCCTGATTAATTACAGAAACACAGTTTGGTTGCCCACATTTGGTGCAGCTTTGTACATGCAAATGACTCACTTTTGGTTCTGGTTCTAGAATTAAGATAATGTATCTCATTTTACTGGATTACTCAAAGATGCACATATTTTTTATCTTCTATGTAAAGCAGAAATCCTGCAGAAAACACTGTTTCACATTGGATCAAAATCAAGTTGTCAACTGAATAAACATAGAGGCTAGTGGGAGGGGGGAAGAAACTCAACACACAGGTGTGAGTCTAGTAGAAAATCGTCCATACAGAGAATTGCAAAAACAGTTGATATAAAGAAATATCAGGAGCAGTAACTTTCCCTTTTTACTAGATTTTTCAGTTGGTTTTGTGTATAAAACTTCCTAGTGATTAGTAGGTTGAAAGCACAAAGCATTCCCAGTATTGTTTGGAAGATCCTGTATAAGACTGCTGTAACATACCTGTGGGCAATAATCATCACAGTATCACAGTCTCACA
>WBNM01044992.1:12837-22853 GCA_013399055.1 Ramphastos sulfuratus | reverse complement strand
TTGGGAAAGACCTGCATTACTCTAGATAAGACCTGTCCCATCACTGGGGTGAGACTGCATCTAAACCAAGAGGCTGGTGCAGTAATCATATCATAGTATGACAGTATCCAGTTGGGCCACATCATAGCTCTAATCCATTTCCCTGAGGTGATAAGCACCTTCTGTAGTTTTTATTTTAAACTGAGTCAAAAGCTAAGTGTATAGATACTTCTACTCAGCTGCAGATGTTTGTATTTGTTTTTTTTATGGGCTGGGGTTTTTAACTAGGTTTCATTTAGCACATGGTCACTTTGTGCTTTCTAAATAAAGGCACTGTGAACTCTGGGAGGTAACTTCACTGCAGGGGGTGTTAATCAGAGTATCAGAACATTAGACATGCTTATATTTGAGAAATACATTTGATGCCATATATGTATGTATAGCATTCTTGACCCTTACTTGGCTTGGAGTTTTCCTATGTGTCTAAAACATATACATAACAGATGTTTCTTTGTTTCACAGCACCTACTGTAGACATAGCTGATACTTGTCAGTGGACATGTTTATTGAAACTTTCAGACAAAATATCTCAATCACCTGGTGCTCATTTTAATTTGAAATCTGCTTTTTTTTTCTGTGCAATATGAATCTTCTCTTTTGCCTCACTCATCCCCACAGGTGGTGTTTTGTTCGGGGGTTTTGGGTTTGGTGATTTTTTTTCTATTTTGGTGGGGGTTTTTTTAGTTTTGTTTGTTTGTTTGTTTGTTTTGGTGCTTCTGTCAGACTTGAACTGTTCTTCATCTGGAGTTTTTACTTTTCCCTGGACTGTGAAGCCCAGACATTTAGGTTGTTTTTTGCACTAAGCCATTCTATGCATTGGGATACACATATCTTGAAGTTTCAAACCTGGAGACAAGATCAAAAAGCCTTTGACTTGCTGTAAAAGGAGTCATTAGCCTCAGCTTTCTGTACCCTTTTTCAGCCTCTTTCTGAGCTGTATTTCCTGCACTGAGTCATTGAAACTGAAATCACTTTACTTACAGAGATTATGCTATCCTGATCTCTCTCCTTATTTTTTTTTTCTAAAGGAACAGAGTACATAGCCAAAAGACAGGCATAGACAAGATCAGTATAAGATATACATTGTCTAATATGTTGCTATACATAAGCTTCCTTGCTGCACCAGCCCAGCTAGGGCTTTCATTGTAGCATGTGCAAAGGGGTTCCCCAAATGTAAAATGAGATAGATGCTTAATTCCTCTCATTTCCCCAGAGAAACACTCTTCTCCCTAGAGGGGTAGAAATGGCCATGTGACTTTCATAACTGGTTAGATCAGTTGATAATTGTGCAAAATATTGCCAGGCTTGATAGATCTCATCTTGTTATTTCTCTCCTCAGTAAGCTTTCAAAAATTTTAATTCCACCCCAAGTCTCACAAAGATAAAGCATGAATAAACTCATCAGGGAGATTAGATATAAATGCAGCTTTCAGCCTCTTCTCAAAATCTGAGTGCATAGATCTTAAAGAAGTCACAAACTAAACCAGGAACAATAAAAACATATGATTGAAAAACATCTTTAATTTTTATTATTTCAGACATTAGAAAACACTTCTGTGTCTCACAAATATTCACCTTAAATATAATATTCTTAACATTAATGTTTAAAACTCCTCTTGATACCAATGGGCATCAGGTATTTGGCCTTTTTCATCCTAGGTAAAACAGCTTTTCTAGCAGCTGAGAACCATCTTCTACACAGGAGAACCACTTTTCACTCCACAACATCCACTGAAAATGCTTAATAAAACTAGTACTAGAGTGCCTGAATTTGATTTTCACTTTGCAGTGCCTTAATCATTTTTTTTTTCCCCTTTGGGCACATAAGTGTACAAATAAGTGCATTTGAGCACCCTGCTGCAGCCCTGCAAAAGACACAAAACAGAAATACCCTCTGCTGTGAAGTACATAGATGTGTTGAAGCAAAAACAGAGCAAAACTCATCCTCATTCAGAGACTGGATCTTGAAAACTGAAATTCCCAAGAGGAAAGCTGGCAGATGGAGAAATTTCAGACATGGTGTACAACTTGTCTGGGAAAAGGGCTTGTCAGTGCCTTATTCAGACATAAAGGCTTTTCTACGCTCATATTTTGAGTTTAAGTACTATTTTTTAAAGCCGATTCTTAAAATAGAGCAGTATTTTTAATGTCTTTTTTTTTTTTTTCCCCTAGCATTTTCTCATTGGTTTAAATGTGTAATCTCATGTGTACCAAGCTGTTCTTTCAACATAGCTTGCAGGAAAAGCACTTCATCCCTGAAGATTACAACTTCAGAGACCTCCAGCTGACTACTCAGGCCCGAGACATTCTCTCCATGCTATCTTTAACATAAATAACTGGTGACTTATTACCTTTACTTGTGTGAGCAGTCCCAAGAACTGGCCTCAGTTTCCCCTTTTGAGGAGTAACTGATCATCGGGCCATCTCAGAGCTAGTACCCAATCAACTGACTGTTAGGAAAAATCCCCAAATTACATATTCAGTGCACTACTGAAAAGGAAGCATGGACGCAGGCAGATTCCCAATTCATTCATTAAGTCTTCCCAAGGGTGCGGAGAGTCATCGCTGAGGGCAGGAACACTTGAAAATGTTATCTGACTTTCTCATTTTAGTAACTTTAAGAGTGCAAGAAATGCATTGCCCTTGATAGGAATTCACTCTGAAGTGGATTTTTTTTAGCTTATAAATATCTTGCTTTCAGTGACGGGCACTTTGCAAAACAACAGCTCCTGGTTTTCTTGGACTTCCCGGACCTTTGTAGGTAGCATTATGGCTCAACATAAACTTGATACTTTAAAAAGAAGCAAAACACTCTAACTTTCTCTTTGTTCTTTGCAATTATAAGAACAGAATGCTGAAGCTAGGTAGGAAGCAGTTTTCATAAACAGAGTGCATGCCACTTTAACGATATAAAAGGATCAAGGAGAAAGTCCCTAGACCTGAGGCATTGTGTGTTAATGAATTAAGGGTCAGTTTAGCAGCATCTAAGCCGTTGAATTTGCTCTTCCTGTAGCATTCTGGGGACCTGTGTGAATTGGCCTTGGAAGAAAAAATATTCAGGAATCATAACATTCAGCATTCTGTACATTTAAAAAAAAAAAAAAGTATATAACAAGACAAGACAGATCCTCACAAAATCATAATTTATGTTGGAAAGGACCTCTGCAGGTTTAAGTCCAAAGTTTGCTCAAAACAAGGCCAAAGTCAAAGTCAGGTTTCTCAGGACTCCAAATGTGATGATCACAGGATCACGGATCACAGGATGTTAGGAGTTGGAAGAGACCTCTGGAGATTGTCAAGTCCAATTCCCCTGCAAGAACAGGACCATAATCTAGTGCAGGTCACACAGAAATGCATCCAGATGGGTCTTGAAAGTCTCCAGAGTAGGAGACTCCACAACCTCTCTAGGGAGCCTGTGCCAGTGCATTGTGACCCTCACAGTAAAGAAGTTCTTCCTTATGTTGAGGAGGAACTTTCTGTGCTGTAGTTTACATCCATTACCCCTTGTTCTATCACGGGGTGCAACTGAGAAGCATCTCTTGACACCCAGCCCTCATATATTTATAAACATTGATTAGATCCCCTCTAAGTCTTCTCTTTATCAGATCAAGAAGCCCCAGGTCCCTCAGCCTCTCCTCACAGGGCACATGCTCCAGCCTCTTCATCATCTTCGCAGCCCTCCATTAGACTCTTTCATGTAGATCCCTGTCTCTCCTGAACAGGGGACCCCAAAACCAAATGCAGTCCTTGTCCAGTTCTGAGGACTGAGATTCCACAGCCTCTCTAGGAAACTTGGTACTGTGTTTAAATGCTCTTAGTTTGAAGATTTTCCAATAGCAATTTTCCTGGCTGAACCCTGTGTCTGTTGCCTCAAGCTTCTTCTGTATACCTCTAAAAAGAGTCTAGATCTATCTCCTCTGTAACCCCTTTAGGCATTAGAAAACAACAAATAGATTCCTGGTCTGTGCCTAAACAAAATTAGACACATCTAGAGCCAGAGTAATTGTGTTTATAGAAATTACTTTTTCAAAAACAATGCTGAGCTCCATATGTATCCTGTCTTTGTGGTTATACCTACAGCAAAAGGGCTTCTTGGAAAGAAAGACAACATTCAGTGTTTCAGCTATTTCATAGCTGGGCACCTTTCTGTTCTGAAAGTCAGGCATCTTGCTAGCAGTCAAGGATCTCAAACAAGCTAATGGTGTTTCAGCTTTGGATAATATGCCAGTTCACTCTTCGCAAGAAATATTATCTCTAATATCTCACTTATACCCCTCCAGTAAAGAGAAATTACTAAAGGGACATGCTTAAAGAGGGACCAGAAAAAAAAAAGTATAAGGCAAGTGTCACTTTTCATTATCACTTTTCTAATTATAATTTCATTCCTCTACAGATAATGAATCTTTATATCTCATAAAAAATGGGAATACGTGAGTATTTCACTGAAAGTTTAAAGGGATAATTAAACACATTTAGTTTTTGTAACCTGAAAAAATGTTGATGAGCTGTCTACAGGAGCTTTCAATCCTGAATGGGAAGACAGTCTAGGTTAGAGCTGAGCTGCATACCTAGAAGGACCCAGATTGGAATAAAATAATGGTATGAAGCCACTCTTGATCCTACTCACTCTCATCTGTCTTGTATCTGAGGGCAGAGGATTTAGCTCTGAGGTCTTGATCTATCTGAATGACAATGGGCATTTAAAACAAATACTGAACACTGAACAACTCAGCTAATGTTTACATTGCAGAAATTGTTATAATTATATTTAGCGTATACAGATCACAGTACAATTATGCTAATAAATATACTACCTATCTCGAAAGGTCCACCAGATGAAAACCCTAAGATTATCCATAAACAGAATTGCCCTAGGTCTATGCTGTGTAGAAACCTGTATCTTGCTGTCACCATCTGAGCACTTTAGTATGTGAAGACCCTCCGGATAGATGTGGCCAGTGGCCATCTTTCCTTATCAGCAGGAGTGTCACCGGTGCCAGCACAATGTGCTGTACCTGATCCGTGCATACTGGAAGAAAGTAATCCAAGCATGAGGCACTCCAGAGTCATCTGGCCTCTATCAAAATACACCTTATATATCCACTGAACTTTACTTGCATTCTTGTGAACACAAAACATTGCCTCTGCACCAGAAAATACAGCACTTCAACCAAAACACATGTGGTCTTTCCCCAGCTTTCACAGCATCTGTTTAGTAAAAAAGATTCTGACTGTTTGACCAACTCAGAAAGAAAACGTGGATCCCTTTGCAAGAAATAGATCTGGAAACTATCTGTGTTGCATGCAGGTTACTTCTTTTCGCATGTAACTAGGAAAAGCAGGATGGAATCTTGCAGGATTCCCTGCACACTCAAGCACTGTGTTTATAGGGCAGCTAGAAATCTTGTAAATTCATGGAAGACAAGACATTGAAAGTATCCTCCATGTTTATTTTAAGATAAACTATTTATAATATATATATATATATATATAAAAGGAGACAAAGGCATCAGATAAATTGAAATGTTTGGCCTGCATTGGAAAGACTGACCTCAAGGCTCAGTAATTGCCAGTCTGTAGTGCAAGAAGGATTGCAATGAAACAGGTAGGTAAAACGGGAGAAACAAACTTCATTCCCTACAAAGAAATTATACTCTTGCATAAAACCAGGACACTCTTTCTGGAAGATTTGTGTGTTTTCATGTAGAAAGAAAGAACCAAATGTAATTACTTGCAATATGACCATGTATGTAATTACAATTGTGATAATACATGAAAAGAGCCAAAACATTTGCTGGGCTGTTTTCTTTAGAAGGACCTAGAAAACACCACAATAATAACCCTACTAATCTAGAAAAGGACAACTTCTGCTGTGACACATGGACGTAACTTTGAAAATATTTTGGCTGTCCTGACAAATGCAAAGAGATTTAGATTTTTCTGTTCTCTGTTCTAGGTTAATACAAAGCCTGGGACATGAAAGTAATGCTTTTATAATTTCCAAAATACATTATTATTCTTTGTTTTCCTGCCTTAGCTCTTTTATCTCCTAATTTAGTTCTTTTCCAAAATATGGATCCTGGAAACATCCATAGTGGAAAGACAAACCACTTTCTCATGTACCAGCTGTTGTAAAGTATTTGCGCGTTTGCTCTCCTTTGTCACTTTTCACTGACCCTTTAAGAGCAGACTCCAGTCCCCCACGGTTTTACTGCCCACAACCTGAAAACTACTGCTCTAGACACTTTCACATTTGATAATGTGTTTCTCTGTCATTGTGATTTTATGCAGCTGCCATTCAGAAGTAGGTCACAATGTGACAACAGCTCATGATCTAGAGAAAAGCAACACTCTGGGTCATGCCTCACCATGACTGTGGGAGTACTGACCCATGAATTGTCTATTCAATTGCCACTTCAGTTTCTCAGGTCACACAGGCATACAGACACGCAAGCATAGAGCACATTGTATTTTTTAATCATAAGCAAGTATCTGCTTCCTGTTTACAGATTTACAAGCTAAGGTCAGTGTTGAGTGGATTTTTCCAGAGTAAAGAAGAAAGGACATCTACATGAGGACAGCGGGATTCAAGCCCTTCTTCTTTAATGAGACCTTCAAGGCTCATCTGCAGTGACCTTTATGGCAGGTTTCCTACAGACATCTGTTGGGTCAGGATTTTTCTTTGAAAACTCCATGTTGGAACACATCACTTTGCTGAGAGTGTTTACAGCTTGAGGGAAATGGAACTTGCCCATTTAGTGTAGAGGACTTTAAAATGCCCCAGCAGTTCATTTTCCAATGTTAACTTACCCAGTGTAATACACCACACTGTAACCTCAGACCCAGGGGTTCAACCGTATGTGACGAAGACCCAGATTTACAAAGACTAACAGGGTTCCAAAATGACATTGCTATGCATATTAAAACATTGCAAAGCTCTTGGTTTAGATGTTAGGGTTTTCCCTGTATGATAGAGAAATTTAGTTCAAGGTTGGCCATTGTTAAGATGAACATGACAGAATGGCAAGCCCATCTCCACTGTTTTTCAGCATGGTTAACTTCTATATCCATAAGGGGCCTGCTATCCATATTCTTCCAGGACCAGTACTAGCCACATGGTTACATCAAATGCTTAGGGGATAAGTAGTTTGATTACTATAAGCGTCTTGCTTAATCTACTAAGTCACGCAGTTCCACCTGGTGGTAAAAATATAAAGATTTTATCTTTGTAGGCTTGTTAAAAAGATGCCAGATGGTACAAGTTATCCCAGCTTTGCTCATTGGAAAAGCAATAAACAGATACAGAGAGACAAAGCTGTGATTCTGATGACAAAATTGGTTTGTAATAACCTACACAGTTTTCAGCAATGGTTAAAAAATTGTGTCCACGCCCATTCAAACTCTAGAAAAATTAACTGTTATTGACATCTTTAAAACATGATCCTGTCTTCCTCCAGTGTATAAAAACATGAGTTTGTATCTATCATCAACCCAACTCTATTGTGATGAATAGAATTTTAACCAAGAGTGATAATGTCCTTTCTTTTCCTTTCTGGAAAACTCTGGTGCTGGGATTTTTTTTTTTTTTTTCCTTTTAATCGTATGAATGCCATTAATCCATTTCCCAAAGAGTTTGACTGAGACTTTAATATCAGAAATTGCTTACNATGACCAAAGACAAGGAAAAGGCTCAGCTGCTGGATGGCTACTTTGCCTCAGTGTTTGTGACACCAGTTACGCCTGGAGGATTCAGCCCCCAGAACTGAAAAACAGGGATGGAGAGCAGAAAGCACCCGCAAAAATGATTAAGGGACTGCAACATCTTCCTTGGGAGGAGAGACTGAGGGAGTTGGGTCTGTTGTAGTTTGGAGAGGAGGAGACTAAGGGGTGACCTCATTAATATTTATAAATAAGTAAAGGGTGAGTGACAAGAGGATGGAGTCAGGCTCTTCTCAGTGATGCCCAGTGATAGGACAAGGGGGAATGGGTGAAAGTTGAGGCATAGGACTGCCATGTAAACATGAGGAATAATTTTTTCACTGTGAGGGTGACAGAACACTGGAACAGGCTACCCAGGGGGGCTGTGGAGTCCCCCTCTGTGGAGATATTCAAAATCCATCTGAATGCATTCCTTTGTGATCCGGTATAGGTGATCCTGCCTTGACAGGGTGGATTAGATGATCTTTCGAGGTCACTTCCAAGCCCTAACATTCTGTGATTCTGTGATAATCCAGGAGGAAATGATCAATGATCTATTGTGCCACTTAGATGTGCACCAGTCTGTGGGACCGAATGGGACCAACCAAGAATACTTAAGGAGCTGGTAGAAGTGATCACCAAGCCACTCACCATTATTTGTGAACAGTCCTGGCTAACAGGGGAGGTCCCAACTGACTGGCGCAGCAAATATGATGCTCATCTACAAGAAGGATCAGAAGGATGATCCAGGGAACCATAGGCCTGTCAGTCTGACCTCAGTGCCAGGAAAGGTCATGGAGCAGGTCATCCTGGGTGCCATCATGCAGCACACACAAGACAGCCAGGTGATCAGGCCCAGTCAGCATGGGCTTATGAAAGGCGGGTCCTGTCTGACTAATCTGTTCTCCTTCTACAGTAAGGTGACCAGCTTAGTGGATGACAGAAGTGCCATGGACATTGTCTACCTGGGCTATAGTAATGCCTTTGACTCTGTCTCCCACAGCCTTTTCGTTCAGAAACTCATGGCACAAGGCTTAGATAAGTGCACTCTGCACTGGATAAAAAAATGGCTGTATGGGCCCAAAGAGTGGAATTAAATCTGTCTGGCACCCAGTCACTAGTGGTGTGGGTATCTTTATTATCTTTATTAACGGTCTGGATGAGGGGATTGAGTAAGTCTGCAGTTGACACCAAGGTGGGTGACTGTGTTGATCTGCTAGAGAATAAGGAAGCTTTACAGCAGGATCTGGACAGGTTACAGTGATGGGACAAGGTTAATTGTATGAAATTCAACAATGCCAAGTTCTTCACTTGGGTCACAACAACCCCATGAGAAGTTACAGACTTGGGGATGTGCAGCTGAAAAGCTGCAAGCTGGAGAGAGATTGGTTGATAGTTCAGTAGTGTGCCCAGGTGGCCAAGAAATGCAGTGGCTCCCTGCGTTGTATTAGAAACATGATGGCCAGCAGGAACAGGAAGATAACCATTCCACTGTACNTAAGGCAAACCTTGGGGTAAGGTATAGGGGTGGGGAGAAGGTGGAAGGGTGGTTGGGAGCCCCTCCTGGGGTCTCTGATTTCTGGGAGGGGGGTTGTGTTTCTGTATTACCTTTAACTTGTATATTTCTGTAAATATTCATGTATGTTGCGTATATATCTGCTTGTACATTGTGCTAAGCTGTAAACATAGCTTCATCTCTTAACTGAGTCTAGTCTGGGTGATTTTACAAAGCGGAGGGGGGTGGGGGAGGGTAATTCCCAAATCATCACACTCCCTAGTCACTTTAACATATTTCCTAAGCACAGGGCTCATACACACTCTGTTGTTGCCTTTGCTCCCTGCCCTCAAAGCCAGCTCTGTTTCTTTGGGCACACATACAGGCTTTCCTTGAGTGCCATTGTAGAGACTCTTGGGGCACTCTGAAGTCAGAGTTTCTTCCTTTGAAGTCTTACAAGACTGACCTTTAAAGAGACACATATGGCCAACAGAAGTTCATATGCATAGTTACTCCTTACTTTTAAATATTCATGATGCAGAAACGCAGACAAAGGAAATAATGGAACATTAATACTTCCCACATTAGGGTTCTCACCACTCCTAAAGCCTCACTGTGTTTTCACCATGGACCTCTGCAGAATCCAGATACATTTCCTGTAGCTTCAAGTTTGTCCTCTGAATAACTATGAAACTAACATTAGTGTATCCTTAGCAATAAATATATTTACTCATTGGTTGATCTCTTTTTGGAGTTTTTAAAGGCTTTATCACGGTTGTCTTTT
>WBNM01044992.1:0-12119 GCA_013399055.1 Ramphastos sulfuratus | reverse complement strand
CTCGTAGAGGTGACTAGGCATTTCTGAGTAATAAGGCCATCTTTTTGGAAGTACTCCCTCCTCCTCAGCTGAATGAAAACCAAGTACTCTGTACCTTAAGCCATAACTACCATATCCTGACAAATCTTGTAAATTGCTTAACAGTGTAAATTATCTCCACTCTTTTTTTCCACCTCTCATGTATTTCCCTCACACTAGCAGCAGTCTGTTTTCCTCTAGCTGTGATTCCTTGTCTGCTTCCATTCTTAGAAATCCTCAAAAAGAGTGCTCAGGATTAAATATTAGAGAGGGGAGGGGAGAGGGCATCACTCCAACAAGAAGATTGTGAAGATTAAAATGTAATGTAATGAAAATGAGTCTTTCAGAAATATGCACTTACAGGCATTTAACTATAAGCAGACCATTTCATAACTTTTATTACACTGGATTCCTGCCAGTAAAGGAAAATCTCACGGAACATGCAACTTTTACAATGAGGCTTTTCCCTTATTGCATCTAGCAACCAGAGACAACAGTCACCTCCACTAGTGTTCTACCTTTGGCCCCCATCTGAGATTTAGGACATCAAATTACTTCCACATGACAGGACTTGGAATGCTGAAAATCAATCTAACTTATGATTCTGAAGTTTAGTTTCCTTTCAAGAGTCATATTTCAAAAGTTTGCAGCTGAACCCCTTCCTCTTCTAGCTGAAGCTGGGATCATTTAAAGGTAATTTAAACACTATGAGAAGACTGTAACATGAGCTTTTCCTCTGCATTCATTTATTTTTCATCAGGAAAGAGGTAAGAGAATAAAAACCTTCTAGAAGGTATCAATCACTAATATTAAGGCGTTAACTGAAGAAAGAATGAAGATTGTCTGATTGCTCTTTATTTGCACAAGTCATTTGCTATACAACTCACTAGTTCATTTTCAAGCTTTCCCCTCCCTGACACAAAATACAAGACATACTGATTATAGTTTCTGGCAGACTGGTGCCACACTGAGTGATAAATATGGGCATCATTGGACAGTCATCACAAATACTTCAGGGTAAAGGATACTTCCCTTTTTATTTTTGTTTATTCAGTCCTTGCACTGAAATCTCTTTGCATTGGAAAGAGATTAAATACTAACATTTAAGCGATACTTTTGATTATACACTAACATTGATACTTTTGTTCCCAGTGGCCATGTATATCTCTTTGCCCATTAATTCTATGTAATCATTTCACTAAAATGAGCCTTACTGTCCATTTAGAAGATCTTTTCAGTAAGATTCAAAGCAACATTATAAGTAATGTGTAAACATTTGGATAGTTTGTCATTTACTAAGCAGAATATGAAGCATTTGTTTTTTCCAGGGTCCTTCTTTGCACTATCCAGCCTTAATGTATTAATATACATTATTATTGTTTGTATTAATATTAGCCTGAGGGCTAATATTTATACAATCAATCATTTATTTCAGAAGAAATGTGATCATTACTAAGTTATTTCATTGGTTAAGGAAGGATCTCTGCTTTCTTTATCCCAGCTTGGTTGGGGTTGAGGTAATTGCCTCAGGCTGGAGGCAGGAGAATGAAAAGCAGATGAAGCATGTTGAAGATTAACCACACAAAGAAATTGCCTAAACAAAGAAAAGACTTTAACTGAAGAAGAAAAAGTCTCTCAGCATAGACAGGCATGCTGGGAAAAAACTGCACATAGCTGCTCACTATTCTGTCTTTTCACGAAACTAGGAAGAAATTAATCAGCACTTTCTGTGTTCTGATCAGTGTTTATGCAAGCAAAGTGGGTTTGCAGATGATTTCTGATAAGAAAGACTATGTTAGAGCCCATGAATGACATTGGTCATCTACCTAAATGCCAATACGAAGACAATTGATCAAAGGTGAAGCTCTCCATTTTGGTCTGTGGGCACTATAGGAGTCTATAATTATATTAGAGACTCAAACCTTCAGAAATCTCTTCAGCTATGTTACGCCAGTATCTCCCGATACTACATAAGTCCCAAATGCACTAATGACTTTTGTCTCCCATACTTTATATGAGATTCATATAATCCGAATAAGAAATAAGTTTTTTAAAGTTTTTAAAAGTTTAAACATTGGCACTGTTCATCCTGGCTTCCTTTGTAGTCAAATAAGTAAAACAAGGAGTGGTTTACATGACTTGTCTAAACTGTGTGTTTTAAACAGAGATGAACTACCCTCTGGTGATGCTCACTGCATTCCACTGACTGTAAAAAAACATTATAGTAAATAGCGTAGGCTTCAAAGTCTGACCCTGAAGCACCTAGCTGAGAAGAGAAGACATTCTGGTATAGAAGCAGGAAATTTGCTTTCTGCTGGGAAAAAAAAATGTTTCTCCTAGACATTTCCATGAGACTGGTGGTATCATTGCAACTGTGTGCTTCCAGATGGCAATCTTAATATTATAAATTACAATAGTTTTGGTTTGGTTTTTTTTTTTAATTACTATTTTCCCCTGAAAAAATCCCTAATGCGTTGACTGATGCTCACTGTCAGTTAACTATAATTTTCCCTGACACCAAGTCAAACTGAAACCAGGGTCAGTACTGGTGACATCTAGCAAAAGCCTCTAGCACTTAGTATCCATCAACGGACCCAAGAAGGTTTCATTGGAAATCATCTTGGTGGAGACAAACTTTAGAAGTTTTGGAACTTTTGGAAGTTCCATTCTCTGACAAAGGATACCAAATACCAGAGACATGTAGCCATGTTCTTTAAACTTGGTAATTCTTATGGGTCAAATTCTCCCCTTTCAATCACTTGCCACAGATCTTTATTTTGAAAATCCTCACTTACTCCACATTAAAAGCTTATGTTGAGTTATTTTAAAGGAAAAAATATTCCTGACTTTACAAAGCTTCGATCTGATAAGTTTGATAGATTATACAGCAAAACTGTATTCTTGGAAATACAAGACTGGTTTATTTAGATTACTTTCTTTGCTGTTTTCATTCTTAAATAAATGTGAGTTACGGTGAAATATGAGCAGGAGTGCTGTATTAACACTTCACTAGCAGCAGTACTTTATTCCCTCTTTCTTTCCCAAATGAATTCATTCTTTATGCTATTCCCCAGCTACAACTATGACAAGTGAGGCAGAATTTTTGAAGCTAGGCTTGAAATTACATAGAGTTTTGTTACTTTCAATTGATAATGAAAATAGGAAAGCTCTATCATACCAAGTTAAGAATCAAAAATAGGAGCACAATGGTAGTACTACTGAAGCCCTGTAAAAACCATGAGTCTGCCCTTGGACTGCAACTATCTTTGGACCAGATCATCATTAAGCATTTGCGACAAAGCAGACTTGTGATATAGACCCTTGATTTGTGATTACTTCTGTTTCAATGACTTCCGTGATGTAACTGGGCTGGGCTGTCTTTCTTTAGTTTTTAGCTTTGGGACAAATGGACAAAAGATTTAGGCTATTTAACTGAGCTATCATTTGAATGCCAAATTAGAAGGAACAATTTTTAGAAGTTTAGACACAGAAGAGGCACATATCAAAGTCATATAATCTTGGGATTTTCAGTAATCCTTATTATACAGTGTTCTACTGAGGCAGTGAGTAATCTGAGATGAACTGTAGTCTATCCAGAGTGAATGACATAGCTCTTCATAAAAACAGGATCAGAAGTGCATACCTGGATTCCCCTGGAAACAGGCTGCTTGGATACTCTTACAGTAATGAATAGCTGGTATGTCAGTAAAATACTTCCTGCGCTCAGGGCTTTTATTGGTATAAATTTTCTTTGAGATTGTTTAAAACCATGATTGCAAGCTTCTGTAGTCAGTCCTTTAAAATAAGGTTTACCATCTTCATAGAAAAGTTGCATTACCTCAATAATCTCTTTCTGTGTTGTGGGTCTTTCAAATAATCTATTAGTTTTCTCCTCTTTTTTTTTGTTGAAGACACATTCCTAATTTCTGTACAGGAAAAGACTAATGCAAATCCTCTGAAGCCAGCTGACTTTTTATTAGATTAATGCATTAAACTGCTTCAATGAGTTTTTCAGAGTGCAAAGACCTCATATATTTAAGCAAATGAATGAAATCATAAGTCTTGCCATCTAGTACAAATACACATTTTTACAATTTCTAAACATTTGTTTTGATTCTTAAGCAACAGCAAAGCTGTACTTAGCACGTAGCCACTATGAGTATGGTTGTGAGGCACTCCAAATCCCTTCTTTCCCCACTCTCCATCTCCAGAGCTTCGAATGGGGGAAAAAGAAGATGCAAAACTGTTTCTTCCCTCCCTTGCAGGCTTGAAGAGGGAACAGCAAATGTGCCCTTTCCACATGTGTACTGCCTCATAGGAAAACCCATGCTGGAACTGGCTAGTGATTGGCTAAATTCTTTGCGCCCAGTATATATATAGCAAGTGGACACTTTGCCTAGGAAAAATCATAGAGTGAGGAAAAAAGCACACGGGGTTCCCGTTCTTGCACAGCCCATGTTCACACCATTTGGTGCAGTTCTGCTATAGTCCTGCTCTTGCACAGTTCATGCTGCTCCCCCATCAGTCCACGAGTTCGGCAAGTCCTTAGGTCCATTTGAGAGAGAGCAGCCAGTGACACCCAGACCTGGATTCGCTTAGACCACACCACATCCTGACTTTCTGCTCACTATCCTGATCTAGGGAACATGACAGCAGTTTGGCTTTTTCCCTGTGCTGCTAAGAAAGTGCTGCTCCACGATCTTTGCCTTATGGAAGCTGTGTCAACAGACAGTTTGACTTTGGCAGGTTTTTATTCACATTGGACTTTGCCACATGGATCAGCAACTGGAATATAGCTTGCAGTTTCAGAGGCTGCTGCAGAGAAATTCATCAGGGATCATAGCTAAATTCCTACTTCACCTCCACTGGGAATCACTGCAGTTTCCTAGGTTCTCTGCTCAGCCTGATTTATAAGTGGATTAGAGTTGTCTTGTAGCTAAGCCTTTTCAATTTTCTGACTTTTCTAAATTACTAAGCTTGCCCATGAGCATCCTTGTGAAGATTTCCCAACCAAATTAGAACCTGTAAATAAACCTTAACTAGTTCTGTATACAGTTCGGAGGCAGGGCTTATTGGGAAAATAAAATAAATCTGCTGCTTTGGAGTACAAGTGCTCATTTGCTAGTTTAGTAGTTGTTGTGTTAATATTAAATGTTAGTATTAAACACTCAAAATTTCACTTTAATTTCCATAAATGTTCTCTACCCATTGGCATGCCTTTCCAGTCTCATGGTGATTTTAATTTCCTTGTTCTGTTTCAAATCACGCTAAACTGTAGATCTATCTTTTGGCAGGGTAAAAAATCTTGTACATCTGGGGAATATCACATAAATACTAAAATGAATTAGAGTTATAATGCTTGAAATATAAGATCTAGGTGCCTGAAATTCTTCTGTTGTTAAATCACTCACACCAAAACATGCAGCTCTCCAGAAGTTTGTCTGTATCTCACTGGTGTCTACGAGTTGTAGAAGAACTTGTTCGGTTGCCTACTTTTTTCTAGTTTTCCACAGTTACAAGGCTTCTCTTTCTTGCCATGGTGATATTTTTTAAAAGTAAAATCTGTTTCTGTTTTGCATTTGTTTTCCATGTACCTTTGCTATTATTTGAGATTAACCATCAAAGATGACATGTTTTTGATTTTGAGGTCACATGATACTTATTGCAACGCTGTTTTGCCAGGGGCATTCAAAGTACCCTAGCAGATGAGTGCATGCATGCTTCTGACTCTTGAATATGAAGAGAGTAGTTTGAACAGCTACAGCCAGCTCTATTGTGTTCATTGCAAACTCTGTGAAGTTCCTTTCCACTACATGTCACTTCCAGTTTATGTTGTCTCAAATTTTAACAATGACAGCTCTTTTCAAAATTCTTGCTCGGTCAGAAGCTGACTCTCAGACTGACCAGTGCATCATTTCAAAGTATGATTATTTTTTCAATGAGTATGAAATAATTTTCATGGGCATGTTTAAACATGCTTTGGACATTCAGTTATGTTATTCTATACTGCTATGTATGGAACTACCATTTGCCTACATGGAAACAAGGCTATGAACTAGGCAAATCTGCCATATGAAAAAGACACAAATGAGAGGTGTGTACTGCTTTGCCTACAGGAATTAAAAAATGCTATTCAGTTTTGTACCATTGTCAACTTTAATTTCAGATCATCGCTCTTTTGAAGGACTAGGAGTACTTGGTTTAACAGAGAAGCTGGCCTAACTGTTCTGCAATAACTCCCCCATGTGGGCATTCCATTTTACTCTGAATTCATTACTTCATTTTCAAACAGAAAAGTTGTTTCAAATGTTAGTCATTCTTTCTAGTGTGGTGGCTGCACATACAATTTTTTTCTGGCACATTTACCATATATGGAGATCTTTATCTTGGTTACTTTCCCTGTGTCAAGAAAATCCAGAGCATGTCATCTATACTAATCTGAGACTTAGCATGGACAGACTATGTTGATTCCTGTAAGTTTGGAATGATGGTTTCAGCTGAGTGAGAATGAGCTGAATTTCCTTTACTGATAAGAGTCTAAAACCAGAAATATTTTTTTCTGATTTAGCTGGCTGAGCCTGACTCTTTTGAAACCTTATGTCAACCAGCCAAGCTTCACCTCAGTTTGTTTAGTAAAGTCAGACAAAACCTGTTTACTGTCAACGACTCTAAGCATGTCTAATCAATCTAATCTTTGAAGTACTGCTTAAAGCTGATAGCTATCCCTTGCTAGTGCTGTCAGTATCATTCGTATGCATGGAGATGAGTCAGTACTGCAAATTATTTGAGGAGCAAATATGATTTGGAAGTCAGTATGAAACTTCATATCAAAATCTTAACATAATTAATTGTTTCTAAGCAGCTCAATCACACTAATTCTGATTGCTTCACTGATTTTTACCTAGGGATTAAAATGGTCTTCTAATTTTCTGATGGGCTTTGTGAAAGTAAATACTGGTTTTTGTCTTCACTTGAGCAAAGACTAAAATACGTCTCTTACTGACATATTACCAAAGTGTGAAAGACTGTGCCATGTTTCTGCTGCCAGTAGGTTGTATCACAAAAGGATCTCACACAGGCTTTCATCTGGGCACTAAATATAAGCTGGCATGAAGAGAAAATGAGATCTTCCATTTTGCTTCTGTCTTTGACCCAGTTGATTGAACAATAGAGGTAGACAGGAGAGAGGTCATTTTCAGGCTCAGTAAACACAGCACATTTTCACTCAAAGTCTCCACAGCAGTGGCTGTTTGACCTGTAGGGAACTTGTCCTTTGTCTAGTCATTAAGAAAATTGTGAAATGGCTCTTCTTGAGTGTTTTCTTTCTCCTAACAGCTTTTTGTTTTCTCTCATTATACACACACTAAGTCCCTAAATTTCCCATTTAATATGTCTGTGTCAGCTTTAGACATGCACAGTTTTTGAGCCAACATTTTTATATATCTATGTACACATGCATTGCTATCTATCGGTATATAATATGGCTTACAAAATTTTGTATGTATAACTTTCCTAAATGGGTAGCTTCTCTTAAATAAAATTGACTCTTTCAAAGGAACTTGTTGAAGTGAACAAAAATGTTGAAAATGAAACTTTAAAAAATTCTTAAAGTTTTGTTAATTTGGCAAATCCATGATAATAATTTCTCATACTTTTTTAGAGTAACTATTATAGTGCGTTTACACATATATCAACACTTAAATTGTCTTGTTAGCTCAGTAAAATATTGCAGTTCCCATTCCAGGAACGAAGTGTTTGGAATACCTGACCGAATGCTAGGGCCACCCACCCCTGCTAGAGTGTTCAGTAATGTGAAGAAATCTGACTAATGTAACATAATCCAGGGATAATAAGGTGAACAAATTAGTTTCCTAACCAGCAGATTAATATAACAGCTCTCCTTTCATCTGAGGTGGATGTGTAACTGGCTGAAAGAAACATTGAAGTTTAGGGCTGATACTTAATGTAAATGTCAGCAGTATTACTGTTTATCAACTGCTGCCTGAATCACTGGGTAAACTTGAATAAAACATAGAAGTCCACATGCTAAGGAAGCAACCTCTGAGTTTAGCTATACTTATGGTTGCAATCAGCATCACACAATCAGGTGATGTAAAAAGCATCATTTGGTGTCTTTTAGTTCCCCCTTTAGGTAACCAAGTACCACATACATCTGTATTCATTGACTTAGCCTTCCAGCTGGTGGGAAATCTACTGTGCTACTACACTCTGTACTTGCAAAAGAAAGATTTAATTATATCCAAAATAGATCTGAGTGGTATATGTATTAGTACATACGATTTCACTCGTTCATCTGCAAAGCACCAAGCACCAGTTAGTCACACTTTCTCACTTCCACACAGATGCTCTATCTGTAGTCAGAGACAACCCAGTCTGGTAAATAAAGAAGAGTTAAAGATCTTACTAAACCAGGTTCCACTAAGTATCAACTCCGTCATCCACTAAGGATTTCTCTTTGTCCTAGTAAATTTGTTTGTGACAATTCTGCAATTTTTCCTTAAGTTCTGTTCTAAATACAGAATTACTATCATTGTGCCTTAGGTGAGGATCAACAAATGATCACCAGATATTCCTGTATTATGAATCAGATTAGACACTCTGTTGCAAATGTGTCTGACAGCTGCTTTGGAAGACCTGGATGCAGACAAGCATCTGATGGACATTTTCTTTTTTTTTTTTTTCCTGTTTCCTTTTAATGCAGTAAGTATTAACATTCTAGGCCTGAAAGTCCAGCACGGTTGGCTCTTTCAGTGGTGTATGTAAGCATTAAAAAAAACACTCCAATTTATAGGTCTTCTTGAATGCAGTGACATCAGCCAAAATCAGTCACAGAAGCTGATACTTACTCTGTGGTAGTGGATTACCCTTCCAGTGTTGACAAGTCACAGATGTCTTTTAGGTTTGTTTCTTTTTTTTTAAATTTATTTATTTATTTTTAAAAGTCTCCCAGAAAATACTCTGCTATAACAACGTATTCTGTGATAATACTGTTTTCACATTTTTTCTTTATTTTTTACATTTCTTTGACTCCCTTCATATAAATCAGAACTATAATGATTATCATTACTTATTTACAGTTGGTAAATAATTACATACAGTATACATCAATTTAAAGTGAAAAATCAGGACCATTTTGCTTCACAGATAGCAGATTGTCTGTTGCTTGTCAATGACCCAAAACATCTAATAAAGCCTGCAGATTTTATAATGATGTCAAGTTCGTGAATCATATTTTAGGTAAAAATTAATAGCAGAAATTTTCATTAAAATGATACCAAAATCAGTCATGACAAAAATATCTGTGCTGTCACTATCAGACAGTTTTAGAGCCCAGTGAATATAGTAATGCCTTAACTAATTTAAAAGGACACCATTGTGTTTTCTGAATATAGAAGACTTTATTTCTGTCCTTTCCAAATTAACATCTCTGCTGGCTCTTGGTTTAACCCCAAATAAATAAATCAATTGCCTTGGCATCACTGTAGTGATCTGTCTGGAAGAATTCTGTCACTAAAATGACAATATACAGTAGTCATCACTTCAAAATACTGGTATGCCAGAATAAGAACCGAGCTTCTCATTTAATTTCAGACATCAATAGCTGGGTGACAGTCTTGACTTCTGTGGTCAATAAAGAATGACAAGTGCCTTCAGAGAACAATTACCAGTCCATCCTAGACAGGTATTTTTGGATAAACTTAGCTTGTGTTTCCAGGATCTCTCCTACTTTCCATCACTACAGCGGATAAGTGTGAAATCTAGCTTTGAGATCATTCATGCTTATAAGAAAAATGCCACCCCGTCCCGGTCCAGAGGAGGANTCTTTCCACCATCTCCCCGTTCCGCGCCAGCTGTGCTCTTGATGGGCAGTGAAGATCTTACCTTTATTTCATACTCCAAGGGGGTCTGACCACCACCCCGGTGGCTGCTGCTGTCTCAGCGATGAGATCTCATCTTTTGTTCAGACATATGTCAGTTCTTGATAAAATCACAAAGTGATTTGCATCCAGGACTCAATTCTTACACCCATTGTGTAGGGTTTGTTTACAAAATGGTTTGAAAGCAATTTTAAAAACAATTTTGATTGCTTGCAATTACTCTCTGAGAACTTTTTTGGAATACTTTGCAGNGAGGGGGAGGAAAGAGAGAGGGGGAGGAAAAATGGAGGAAGAGAGAGAGCAAGAAATGAATTATATTACTATCTTTGCTGGAGGAGGGGAGAGAGACAGGTGCCAGAGCTTACCTTTTCGGCTTGTGCTGTCCTCATTCTGAGAAGGCAGGGTGCTGCCAAGTCCCGTGATGTTTCCGGCGTGTGGTGTGTTCAGTAGAGTTCTTTTCTTCTCTGAGCAGGTATCTCTTGGAGCCTTTTATATACACNCCCCCCCCCCCCCCCCCACATTCTTTAACTTTTCCTCTAACTGCTATGTTGGCTTAATGGGAAAAGTCTTTAGCTTTCTGTAGCATGACCATATATTCCTTAGTGTCATGGCTGCGTTGTAAGGACATTTTTTCTTACGCTAAGAAGGGTAGAATAGACTATACAATAAACAAAACTAATTTGCCCCTCCTTTTTGAAGATGCCATTAGGATGTTTGAAACAGTATTTTAGTTGTTGGAACCCTTGGATTCCTAGAATATTTGCTTTCAGTTTTCTCTTTTCCTGAAACAGAAGTCTGGGTTTTGTTAAAGTATATAAATAACTGTAAAGACTAGGACATTTTAATGAAATTCAGAGTATGGGATTTTACAGAGAGGAAGGAGTGAAATCGCTCACACATATTACAGCTCCTAACAGATACAATAGGCATGTCTGACATCTTGTGGTTCACAGGTACGTACATGTAATTTTGTATTCCTCTAGCTAAGCACAATAATCTTATGCTACAAAGTCTTGCTTGCTTTTTGGTTCCAGGACTGGTGCTCTTGACAGCAAAATGCTCCAACGACAATCATGGGCATAGATGGTGTAGAATCTGCTAATTGTAACATTCATATTCTTAGTAGTTGAAAAAGATTCACATAAATCTCTGTGCCAGAGGAGAGTTTGGAGTTCAACTCTCCTGCTATGAATGAGGTTTCCTGCCACTAGGTGAGTGAATGAGAGGTAGGAGCTGCAAGCTTCACTTAAAGCCACTCAGAGGTCCCTTTCCATGTACTTCATTAAAGTTCTTCAATATTTCTGATAATTTTGTTAAGAATTTGTCAATAATATTGAATCTTGTTATTATTTTCCTTTATTTTTATTTTTTTTTTTTAATCTCTGGTGAAAAATACTCGTTTGTCATAGCCTCCAAAATGCATGTAGGCAATACAAATTTTTTAATTCACTACCCGCTTGTGAATTTCAAGGCTGATATTCTTTGCTACCTAAACACCTACACAGAGACTATAAATCACTGTCACTATTAGCTGTGATGCTAAAAACATTGATTCTTTTTTGATCACTGATATGAATTAGCTCCCTTTTTTTTAATGCCGTAAATATTACATGGGATACATAAAACAAACTAGTTTTTCATTTTCAAGAAACTGACTGATTTTTTTTTTCCTTAAGGACACATTCTGAAGACAGGGGAGAACTATGGTGCATAGCTACATGTTCAAGAAGAAGAACTAATTGGGCAGTTTTTGCTGAGAGTTGATACCAGATCATAACAACTTCACAATGTAATGTCTTTCCCTCTTTCAGATATGCAAGCTGAAGTTGCTAATTGAAAAAAAATAGTCTTTTTTACTGTTAAAATGGTTAGGGAAAATACTCTTTAAGCAATCTCAATCTAAAAAAAAAAAAAAACAAAAAAAACCCAAAAAACCGAGAAGTAATTATTCTTAGCTGCTTTTACAATTTAAAATTACCTTTTCTGATTGTTAAAGCACCCAACACTTGTTAGACACTTTACTAATCATCATTAAAAGCTTGATGTTCTACAGCAAGCATCATGCAGTTTAGTAGTCCCCCACCATGGAGAACTGCTGGAAGCACAAATATTGGAAACAAGAAAGCATAAATTTAGACAGAATGCACTCAGAGGAAACTCACAGAAGAACTAGACTAGAACAGACTAGAGGCCATGGAGCTC
>WBNM01044990.1:0-28794 GCA_013399055.1 Ramphastos sulfuratus | reverse complement strand
ACTCCCAAACCATCACACACCTATTCGTTTCCGCACTCTGCCTTCACTGACAAGAAATCAGATCATGAGTCTAACCTGAGTGCACAGGTGCCATTTCAAGTCCAAAAGAGTGCCACACAAGGAAAAGCTGCAAGACTAGGTTGTGCAGCAGTGAAATCAGCCTGCTACAGTGGACTTGGTATGATAGCATTTCTTTATTGACTCTAGGCAGCTTCCAGGTATTTGCTTTCAAAGCTGTTAGTAAGCAGTGTAAACAGAAGGAACAAATTCTGCAACTAATTGTGTGTATAGATATGATATGATAAATACATATGAGATAAAACCAAACTCTATAAAGCCCTGTCCATTTATACTGACTCAATATTTGAGTAAATGGCATCAGATAATCAGGTGTGTTGACTAACTTGTATTGAGAGTTCTTTTAAACACTGTTCCTGGAATTATGTGAACACAGCTCTTAAACTGGCTGTGATTCCCCAACCAGTGATGACTGCTCCACTGTTCATATCATAATTCACGTTTCTTCTGCATTCTGTGCTAATTACCACATTAATACCTTGTCGTTGTCTTTCTCATGGAAACTGGGGGAGAGAAAGCAAAAATCATTGCTGTACCACTTTTTAATGTGAGGAAAATTTAATAAATTATTCATTCAGGACCGTTGCTATCATATTCATCCCTTTATGTAAATTTAGAATTAGATTAATATTTTGAACATGTGCAACCATTTTTTTTCACCCACTTGATCTAATCAAGAAGTTGATAGAAGAGGATAATTCGCTGGAGCAGAGTCTAAAATACACTCAGTCCTCTTGAGATCAAGGATCTGTTATATTTTGGGAAGATGACATAGCTTGCTTCATTAACATCCTCTTTAATTATTTTCAGTAGGATAAGTCGGGAAATTAGTTACGGTAACAAATCTTATTTTCTGAAGATGAACTTCTTTTCTGCTTCCAGGCAGGCAATGGGGCAGCATCCAAGCCCCAAGATGTTCTTGATGTCCTGACTCAATACCGAGGTGTTTCTTGGAGGTAAGTCCCAATAATTCTTGCATGGTGGGAGGGGACCAATTATTTTGGGTTTTGATATGTACAGTTGTTTTTTCTACAGGAGGTTTGTGAAGAGTGAATTTGACTTCACGTTTTTCACAGAAGCACGTGATTATATGTTAATTCATGATAAATGAGATGTTTGAATTAGTGTCTGGAATTACTTGTGGCATGGCTTGAACAGGCCTGGATACTCTGGTGACAGGGAATCCTGGTTAAGAAGGTCTCTCACAGCTACAGCTATTGCAAAGGGGGCTTCTAGATCCCAGCAGCATTGCACCGCTTGTGCATTCTGCATTTCTGTTCCTGCTTTGTGTCTTATGAGCAGTTCCCTGCTGTGGCCTGCATCATCATTTCTTGCTGCTGCTGTTTCATACACAGTGTCTGACAATTCTGCAATTCTGTGAAACAGGGGTGGAAGTGACCTCAAGGATCATCTAGTTCCAAGTCTCCTGTTATGGAGAGAGTCACTTTCCACTAGATCAGGTTGCCTAGAGCCACATCCAGCCTGGCTTTAAAAACATCAAGGGATGTGGCTTCCACCACCTCCCTGGGCAGCCTGTTCTAGTGCCTCAGCACCCTTATTGTGAAGAACTTCTTTCTAATGTCTAATCTAAATCAGCCCACCTCTGGCTTGGATCTATTCTGCCTAGTTCTATCACACCCTAAAAACGTTCCTCTCCAGCTTTCTTGTAGGTTCCCTTCAGATACTGGAAGGCCACAGTAAGGTCACCTCAGAGCCTTCTTCTCTCCAGACTGAACAGCCCCAACTCTCTCAGCCTGTCCTCACAGGAGGGCAGCTCCAGCCCTTTGATCATCCTCATGGTCCTTCTCTGGACACACTCCAGCATGTCCATATCTTTCCTGTAATGAGGGCTCCAAAACTGGAGTGAGGTAGAGGGGGAGAATCACAGAATTTCAGGGGCTGTAACGAACCTTGAAAGATCATGTAGTCCAATCACCTTCCTCAGTCTGCTGGCCACAGTTTCTCTTGATGCAGCCCAGGATACGATTGGCTATCTAGGCTGCAAGTGCAGGCTGGCAGCTCATACTGAGCTTCTCATTTACCATCACTCCCAAGTCCTTTTCTTCAGGGCTGCTCTCAAGCCAGTCACTGCCCAACCTATATATTTTTCCTTGACATTTTGCCCAGTGTTGTTTATATTACACATAATGGTTTATCAATTACGAGTTACTACAGTAACCTAGTAGTATTAGGTTGGACTGGATGATCTTGGAAGTCTCTTCCAACCTGGTGGATTGGAGGCTAGGAGGCTAGGATGCTAGGATTGGATGCTAGGATGCTAGGATTGGATGATTCTATTCCAGTGGATTGAAATGGGAGAGAAAAAGTATTGAGTGTACTTACTGCTCTGAAATATATACTTTCAGAACTTGTTGTTATGGTTACAAAGGATTTGTTAACTAAAAACAGAAGTAATAAGTATTTTAATATGGATGACAATAGCAAAGCTAGCATCTTAAAAAAGTTCCCATTTCTTTCAGGCAGTTTTGAAGATACGATGGAATACATAAGACAACTGAAAGGGCAGCTAGTGTATAGGGTTCTTAATATGACTGCTTCAGTTGTAACAGTCTCTGATTTTGTGACCCTATTGGTATGCACACAGAGCTTTGAATGTGGTCTACATGTGTAGAAACTGCTTTGCCAAGTCCAGCATACCTTGAAACATTTTTTTCCCCCCACTTTCTTTTTAACAGCATTGGAGGAAATGAAAACATAAGCACAGTCACGACACTAGCAAGTAAGTGCCTTTTTCCATAAGACAGGTAAATATTTGGAGGTGTTTATTAAATCAGCTGTTTACTAGAAAAGAAGACACAAAGAAATATTTTATAATTCATTGTATGACAGAATCAGTTCCTTTGTATTCAATGACCGGTGCTGAGTAAAAGTTGCATAACAACCAGGCTGTAATTGCTGTAGATAACTTAATCATGTATTTAGTAATTCCCAGGGTTTGGGGTGTTTCAATATTCTTCTGTTTGTCAGAGTTCTATCTAAAATGCGTTTGGAATAGATGAATGAAAGATCTTAGATTATAGCCTAAAGGAACTATTTTGAATGTATGTGAAAGTTGCTTTAAGTGGAAGCTGAATCATGCCACAAGATCAGATTTTTTACATGCTTTTTAGAGGTCAGAGAATTTTAGATCTTTAGCATTTGTAAGGCTGGTTTGTACACTAAGATCAAACAAGCAATCTGGGGAAAGGATTTGATTCCAAACCATCTGCAGTTAGAGTACAAAAGCATGAGAGTCTTCTGCCTGGTCATAGGGTTACTTGGCTCCACTTATCAGGTAAAATGGCATTGCTAGCCAAGATGTTCATGTTTCATCATGAGGTATCATAGTTCATAAAATTCAGCAATCGTGAAGGCAAGAAAATAGCTGTGTGATGGCACATCTCCATGTTCGTTGTATTTAAGAGTTAATTTTTTAGAAGTACCTCTTAAAGATTTTTAATGTCCCTTTACTGAGATCTAATCTTTATAACCCTATTTTTTATCTACTGAATTAAGCAACATTTCAGGGTGCTGTCTTTTTCTGCAGACATTCTTCGTGAGTTCAACCCATCCCTGATAGGGTATTCCACTGGCACTGGGAAGCAGACTACAGATAATGCTGCCCTCAACCAAGCCGTTGCAGGGGATCATGCAGAGTAAGAGAAAAAATGCCTTTAATCTTAATAGAAAGTAGATTTTTCTTTAAAATTCAGTTCTGGCTAAAAAAGATCTATATCCTGGACGTTGAAAGGATTGCAAGAAGGCTGATAGGCAAACCCAAATATATTTCTTTAGCTTATCTCTAGCATGAAGGCCAAGAAAAGTAATGGGGGCTTTGCAATGCCTCTAGTACCCGTCAAATAAATTAGCAGCCAAAGCAACACTTTCTCTAGCATTTTCAACCAAAGAAGTACCAGAGCACTTTACAAGTACTGCTCAGAAATCTTCAATCCCTATTGTAAAACAGAGAGGGGGGGGGCGGAAAAAAATCCTTATTTTATATGAGGTGTGTTTAAAACCTCTTGTCTGTATAACCAGAAGTTCATGTGGAGACACTAAGAGAAAACTGTGAATTGATTATGGTCAGTCTGTGATAGAACTGGAATTACCTAGAGACCACCATGCTTGGTCTTCAGTGAAATTCATATTATATCTTTTTCTCTTGAGAATAGGTCTCAGGAGACATATCAGTGGCTCGAGGCCATGTAGTAACATTGATGCATGCATGAATGCTTCAACGACCTTTGTATCAATAGCATCTGTCTGATGTTGGGAAGGAGCAGAGTGTGTTTACTTTGTGGTAGCAGGGTGTATTTTCTATATGGTTTGTAGAAGTATGCAGTGCTTGCAAAGTGATCAAACACTCTGTTAGATGCTGTCCTGGTTTCAGGTGGGTTGCTAATTGTTTTCTCCCCTTTTAACCCTCAATTGTTGTTTCAAAATAGAGCTTTTTTTGAAGTATCATACCTCTCATTCACTGAAAACTGGTCTTCCCCAGTTTTTTTTTTAGCCATTATGTGAGTGATATCCATTCATCAGCTTTCCCCTTAGCCTTGAATGATTTCTTGTTAATTTATATTATTTTACTTCTGTGATTCTGTTTTTCTTTTTAGGGATGTTCCTGCCCAGGTTAGAAGACTAGTGGAACTAATGAAGAATGATACTGTGAGTTTGTCATTAGTGCTTTTAGAAAGATGAAGTTGTGTGGCATCATCAGTTTCTAACAGACCACCTGGACTTCAGTAAAGCCTTTGACACGGTCTGCCACAATAAGCTCCTGGCAAAGCTGGCAGCTCGTGTTTTGGACAGATTCAATCTGATATGGGTCAAGAAGTGGCTGGAGGTCCAGGTCCAGGTCCAGGCCCAGAGAATGGTGGTAAATGGCGCCACATCCAGTTGGCAGCTGTCACCAGTGGTGCCTCCCAGGGATCACTGTTGGGCCTGGTCCAGTTAAATATCTTTATTGATGATCTGGACCAGGGGATTGAGCCCAGCATCAGTAAGATTTTCAGGTGACACCCAGTTAGGAGCAGGTGCCGATCTGTTGGAGGGTAGGAGGGCTTTGTAGAGGGACCTGGACAAGCTGGATGGGTGGGCAGAGGCCAATGGGATGAGCTTTAACAAGGCTAAGTGCAGGGTTGGCCACAACAACCCCAAGCAGAGCTACAGGCTGGGGACAGAGTGGTTGGAGAGCAGCCAGGGAGAAAGGGACCTGGGTGTGCTGGTAGATAGTAGCTGAATATGAGCCAGCAGTGTGGCCAGGAGAGCCAATGGCATCCTGACCTGAATCAGGAACAGTGTGGCCAGCAGGACCAGGGAGGTTATTCTGTCCCTGTACTCAGCACTGGTTATAGGTTGGACTGGATGATCTTGGAGGTCTCTTCCAACTTGGGTGATTTTATGATTCTATTCTATGAACATCAGATGCCAAACATTAAAGCTGTGGGTGCAGTGATGTAACATGTAATATTCCCCAGTGCAATGAGTCAGTATAAAAGATTTTATAGCTCTGTCTTATATGAATTAATACAGCATGAGATAGTTACTACCAAAGCCAGATAACTGTAGCCACCTTCTAATTGTACTGCAAGTGGGTGTATTAAGAAGACTGTGTCCAGCAGATCAAGGGAGGCTCTCCTCTCCCTCTACTCTGTCCTGGTGAGACCTCATCTTGAGTACTGCCTTCAGTTTTGGGCTCCCCAGTTGAAGAGGGACAGGGATCTGCTGGAGAAGGTCCAGTGGAGGGCTACAAGGATGATTAGGGAACTGGAGCACTGCCTGATGAGGAGAGGCTGAGGGACCTGGGGCTGTTTAGTCTGGAGAAGAGAAGACTGAGAGGGGATTTAATCAATGTTTATAAATATCTGAGGGATGGAGGTCAGGAGTTGGGGGACAGGCTCTGCTCACTTGCTCCCTAGGATAGGACAAGGAGCAATGGATGTAAGCTGCAGCACAGGAGGTTCCACCTCAACACAAGGGGGAACTTCTTTGCTGTAAGGGTCACAGAGTACTGGCACAGGCTCCCCAGGGAGGTTGTGGAGTCTCCTTCTCTAGAGACTTTCAAGGCCTGTCTGGATGCATTCCTGTGTGACCTGAGCTAGATTGTATGGTCCTACTCTGGCAGGGAGGTTGGTCTCAATGATCTCTTTGGGTCCCTTCCAGCCCCTGACAGCCTGTGAAGCTGTGAAGTGCTGTTGCTTCCCCTGACAGTCTACATGATCCTGTAAGACCACAAAGTTTTTCTCTGCTAGGATTTTGCCGTGGTACAGGTAGTTGTCTTGTTAGCACGCAGTTTTTCCAGCAGTAAGAGTACATGCTGGGATGTTAAGGGCAAGCTTTTCAGGTGTCAAATTACGTGGAGTGAACATACAAAGTGAGGAAATGGCTTGTTTTCTTTAAAAACAATGTAGTACCTTGTTTCACTTAGTCATCAGCTGACTTTTTTTTTTTTCCTTCCTTACTTAATCAATATTAGGAATTATTTGATTAATGATCTGTAGGACAAATATTAGTATGAGGATTGCTTGCATATTTTTCACCTCAACGTGCTGCTTTGAACATTTGCTGTTTGTAACTTGACAAAGGTGCTATGCAATCCGTGGCCTAAGATACAGGTTATTGTTTTGGCTTTCCAACTGTGCATTTGGAAAGCAGCCAAAAAGCCTTTCAGGTAACTGTGCATGAATGTCTGCTATAAATACTTTGCTAAATACAAATAGGCAAAAATATTTGCTGTACTTTCCTTTTTGTTTCACGAGTCGTTAGTCTGGCTGTATCTGACATGCGATTAAAAGAGCTAGCAGCTAACAAGGAAGTGGTTGGATGGTTTTCATGGAAACCATTAAGTCTCCTAAGTACTCTTTTGTCATACCCATCATCTTCAAAACACTACATAACAGAAATGAATGTAAATACCTTTTATTTAACTATTAAATGTATTTCTGACTAGAAAGAATGTTTGTATTAAAGGCCATATAGCTTTGATTTTCATAGATTCATAAAATCGTAGAATCACCCAGGTTGGAAGAGACCTTCAAGCTCACCCAGTCCAACCTATCACTCAGCCCTATCCAATCAGCTAGACCATGGCACTAAGTGCTCCATCCAGTCTTTTCTTCAACACCTCCAGGGGTGGCAACTCCACCACCTCCCTGGGCAGCCCATTCCAATGGCCAATCACCCTTTCTGTGAAAAACTTCCTCCCTATTTCCCCCCCCTCCCCCCCCTGGCACAACCCGGAACTTTTGCTCCCCATTTCCCCCCCCCCCCCCCTTCTTAAAACACCTGTTTAGTGCCAAAGGAAAATATCTTCCTCTCTTAATTTGGATTAGTACGTTCCGAGACAAAACTATTGAACAGTGTGTTAACCAGCTTTTTTGCCTTTGAAGATAGGTATTTGTACACCACTTGAAGCTGATATACTATTCCTACTTTTCTGAGTGTTATTTTGCATGGAAATTAAAGTATTAAGTTACTGAGCTACATGGTACTAAGCATGTTGGAACCTTTCCTCAAAGCTAGGAAGGTGTGCATTTACTAAAGCATAATTACCTTGTATTAGCTAGGCTTTTGCAAAATCCTTCCAGAGGAAGAAGTGCTGTATTTTTTTTCACTCGTATTGTTAGATAGTGTTAATATTGCCCCTCTATTTTTTACAGTTTGTCTCACAGCAAGACTGAAATATATTGCCCTGCAGGGTTTTCCAGCAGGTTAGCTGCATTATTTATGACACAGTGAAGCATATATCCTCATTTTTACAATGAAGAAATATTCCTAGAACTGCAGAAGGTGTCACTTACTGTATACACAAAGTATCGCTAACAGAAGTATACAGATGGATTTTGAGCAACAGTTTTCTAGAAGCAAACCATTTTGCATGCTGATATTCTAAACCTTATTTAGATCATGCTAATTTTTACATTTTCAGTCATAACTACAAATTAAGTTTTGTTATGGTTGCTCAGAGCCCTACAAGGAAAGGCTGAGGGAGGTGGGGGTGTGCAGCCTGGAGAAGAGAAGGCTCAGGGGAGACCTCATTGCTCTCTACAGCTACCTGAAAGGAGGTTGTAGCCAGGCGGGGGTTGGTCTCTTCTCTCAGGCACCCAGTGACAGAACAAGAGGACACAGTCTCAAACTGTGCCAGTGCAGGTTTAGGCTGGATGTTAGGAAGAAGTTCTTCACGAAAAGAGTGATTGGCATTGGAATGGGCTGCCTGGGCTGGTGGTGGAGTCACTATCCCTGGAGGTGTTTAAACAGAGGCTGGATGAGGCACTTAGTGCCATGGTTTAGTTCATTAGAAGGGTTAGGTGATAGGTTGGACACGATGATCCTAGAGGTCTTTTGCAACCTGGTAAATTCTGTGATTCTTAGAGAACTACAGCCAGGTGCCCTGAGAAATGTTAATTTTGTGTTGACTGTTTTGCCTGCCTCTCCCCTCCCTTTTTTTGTTGTTGTTGTTGCTGTTGTTGTTCATTTGTTTAACGACTTGCATTCCATCTCTTTCTATGTGCAGAGAATAAATATGCAGACAGACTGGAAGCTTATAACACTTTTCATAGGAGGAAACGACCTATGTGGACTCTGCGATGATCCAGTAAGTCCCATGCTTCCTGCAGCATGAACTGGGCCAGCCTAGGCATGAGGTCTCTATGTATTGCAGTAGTGGTGAGGGTAAAACTCAATGGGTGAGATTGAAATAAGATAGGTCTTATTTGTGTGGCTCTGGAATGTAACTGTACTGAGACCTTCAGGTTGTTCAGCCTGAAATTATGATAAATGAGGTAATATGTTTGGAACACCTGTAAATTACATAATTGTAGCTACTTTGTTTTGCTCTTAACTAGGGCAACCTTCCATTATATAATCACTTTACTTGTAGATAAAAGGTCAAGGAGTTTTGTTTGTCTTTAAAGACTTTGTGCACAGTCATACTCCTAAGTCTTACTTAGTTCACTCTTGTCAGTTTCAGTGCTATGGGAATGGTTCTACTCGCAGGTCATGGCTGACACATTTATGCATAGCATAGTGTATGTTGTAGATTCATATTATATATGTACACATATACTCTAATGCGGACTTTGGCTTGTATGAGTATAGAGGAGGTGAAAGGCTGTAGCAAATTCCTTGCTTGTCTTGCTTAGTCTTACTTGCTTACAAGCAGATACAAGAAGGATGGAGAAATAAACCATTCCTATCTTCTTGCCTGACCCTGACACAAAATGAGTCACACATGAGTGCGGGTGGCAAAGAGAGCTCATGTCTACACCTAAGATCATAGTGACACTACCTTTATGTTGCAAAGCTACAAATAGTCCTAATCATAATGTTCTTGGTGAGATGTGATTTAGGAAATAAATTAGGGCACTAAGATGTTTAGTTTTGTAGAGTAGGCCAGCGGGGCTCTCAATGAACTTCTTTGGCTTGAAATGAAATTAAAAGGAAATAAGTTTGAAAATAAGGCAGGTGTTTCTCATAGGAAGTTTATCTGGCTGTTGATTAGTTCCACAAGTGAAGAAATAAAAGCTGGATTACTTGAGACAAATTAAAGGGTTTAAAACTCTTGAATGGAACAGAGGGATTTCATTTATCAGAAGCAACTATGTGAGTTAACTTTATTCCCAGATAAAAGGCTAAGCTTTGCTAGTTATTATTTGTGGCAAGTGAAGACCATATGGGAGGCATGTTGCTAATATTCCATACACCAGAAACAAACTTATTTTCAGACAAAGTGATGTCTCCCAAAGATTACCCTCGTTAGTGAGTTGTTAGCTTTGTTTATAAAACTAGCTTGAGCAAGCCTGAGGTGGGGGATGCTGTGATATTTGATAATGCCCCCTGAATTTGGTCCCTCATTTGTATCCAGTGGCTGTTAGAGCTTTTCTTGCAAGTGACACAGCTGTTACAGGGAAGAAGAAAAACAGAGACAGGATAGCTTTGCCTAAGACTCTCTTACTTTTGACCCTTGAGTCAGAAATATGTATGCTGCTATATCCTCTTGCTCCAACAGGTACACTTCTCTCCTGAAAATTACACCTACAATCTACAAATAGCTTTGGACATACTCCACAGAGAGGTAAACCAAACTTTTCTAGTATGTGGGTGTGAGGATCACATCCTCTTTGTAAAACAGTCACCGATTATTGATGAAGACTTTATTCCCTTGCTTTCATCTGTGGAGCACTGCTGTATGCAGAGATACTTACTTGTAGGAAAATCTTTGTGAGAGGCAAGAAGGGCTAAGGATGTGCTCAGTTCTAGCCGATGTGCTGTGGACAAATAATGTAAAAAGTATTCTAACAAATGTGAACAGACATATGATATTCAATAGCTGGAAAATCATAGAATCATAGAATCACCCAGGTTGGAAGAGACTTCCAGGATCATCCAGTCCAACCTATCACCCAGCCCTATGCAATTAACCAGACCATGGCACTAAGTGCCTTGTTCAGTCTTCTCTTGATTATCTCCAGGGACGGTGACTACACCACCTCCCTGGGCAGCCCATTCAAACGGCAAATCGCTCTCATGTTTTGCTTGTTCATTATACTGCAAATAAGTTGTGTTATTGTTTGTTTGTTTTGGTCATCATTGAAAGAGAGATTTTGATATTCCAAATGAGATTGAGGATGATGAGAGTATTCAAAGAGTTGGATGCATGAGCTGCACTGTGACAACCTGTCTGGACTGTTTTTGAAGCCCTCTTTCTCAGGTGACCAGCCATCAGCATTTAAAATAGAACTAGGCAAAGCAGACAGGTGCTGTAATTTAGTATTGTACATGTGGGGGATTAATTATTGAGAAAGTACTTTGAACACCTCTCTTATAAATAATGCAGACTGCCTGAATCGGCAGACTGCACCTAAGGTCTGCTGTGGCTGTGCAGGGGCAAAGACTGCACTCTGTTCTTCAAGCAGTGGTTATGGGTTTGCTTATTCTCTCGGCAGGTTCCACGGACATTTGTGAACCTGGTGACAATTCTTTCCATAGCAAGCCTCCGGGAGCTGCACGCATCACAAAACACCTGCCCAAAGCTGCTTATGAGGTTTGACAATGATCTGTGTTACAGCTCTCCCCGTCGCTTGCAGAAGGTTGCAAGGTCTTCTTGGGAAACCATTTTTTTCCTTAAACAGAAAATGTTCTTGTATTTCGGACCACTAAACGCCTTCCCCTGTGTATGCACATGTATTTGCACCTTGATTTCAACACAGCATTTAGAAATACCTGTCTGTCTGTCTGTCACTTCCTCTGCATTTCAGCCCCACTGTTAGCTTTTTGTGGAGGTGACATTCTAATGACTCATCCCTTACACTGAAGAGAGCTCAAGTCAGGGCAGAAATTGCTGCACTGCACACTCTTTGGGTAAAGACCAGAGATGAGATTAAGACACAGGGTTTTCTCAGTTGATCACATTAACTAGATTTATTTGCAGATTGAACTTTCTCAGTCTTAAAATTCCCTCTTGCTTCAGTAGTTTACAATCTCTGTAATTTCATTGTCAATTACTGGTTTTATTTTTTAGTTAGTGTCTCAAATAGAGGCCTGGGATGTTTAATCACGCTACCTTTTGCATCATGGTTCAACAATCCTCCCAAGTTAGCATGAATCTGCTAGTGAAGTGGCAGATCTGTGCCTCAAGTGAGCTTCTAGTGACTGAAGTAGGGACCAACGTGTCGTTCCAGACCTGATTCTGGCAGGACTTGCTTGGTTTCAGAAAAGCAAATCTCTGTTTCTCTGAATAGATGGACAGAATAACTCTGTCCTGTGAATATAAGCATCTATTGAAGGTATTTTTTTACAGGAGGAACGTAGATGCAACATTCTCACTCTGATTTAAGGTCTCTCTGATGGCTGTCAGCAGAAAATTAACTTTTGAAGTTGGACTGCTGGTGGTTTTGCTAACCAGTTGTAGTTTTTCTTTTTAACAAAGGTTACTGGCTAGAGTACACATGTATCTCAAGGCCTTGATCACTGGACAGGGATAGTTAGTAAGGCCTTTAAGATTAGATAATCTCAAGATACCTGCAACCTCCTCACACCGTTTCAGGTGCCATGTTGAATTTAACATTCGCTTGTCTGGTATCAAACCAGGGCACTAAGCAGACCTTGAATGGGATAATAAATGCCATGCTGCTGAACTGACACAAAGGAGGCTTTTGATCTTGAAAGCATGTCTCTTTGTTTCTGAGAGTAGCAAATAACCTAAAAATATGTCTCCTTTCATTTTGCCTTCCTTATGTTATTGAAACGCTTCTGAAAGCACAGTTTAGGTTTGTGTTGCCTTTCATATAGATGTGCTGTAGAAGTAAAATCTTGCTATTTGTTTTCCCTTAAGACAAGCTTGGAGGTGGTAGGGACTTGCGCATACATACCAACTGCATCTCTATAGAAGGTATTTCTCTAAGACCTTTCTCAGAGATGCTTTACTGCAATCTTGACAGGATTTTTTTACACCGTCACAGAATCACAGAATGGTTTAGATTGGAAGTGACCTCAAAGCTCATCCAGTTCCAACCCCCCACCATAGGCAGGGACACCTCCCACTAGAACAGGTCTCTCAAGGCCTCATCCAACATGGCCATGAACACCTCCAGGGAGGGAGCAGCCACAACCTTCCTGTGCAACCTGTGCCAGTGTCTCACCACCCTCACTGGAAAGAACTTCTTCCTAATATCCAGTTTAAATCTCCCCTCTGCTGGTTTAAACCCATTACCCCTCTTCCTGTCATTACAAGACCTTGTAAATAGTCCCTCCCCAGCCTTCCTGTAGGCTCCTTTCAGATACTGGAAGGCCATTACAAGGTCTCCTGGAAGCTTTCTCTTCTTCAGGCTGCAGATCCCCAACTCTCATAGCCTGTCCTCATAGGAGAGCTGCTCCAGCATTCTGAGCATCTTTGTAAAGAGTTCTTTTTCTCATCAGGATTTGTCAGGTGATAATGAGGCTTGCCTAGGAAGAGGGCATATCAGAACAAAAAGGTTCATGTGCTAAAGGATGAAAATTACAGAGAGGAATAAAGGTTGCCAACATGAGTTCACAGAAAATTAAAATGGCTAGGGTTGGAATGGCTCTTTACTGATGAAGATTCCAGCATCAGTCTTGCTCTACCATCCTCCATGTATAACATGCTGCAGCTTGCGACCCTTTTAATTGGTTAGAATGAATTTGTGTGAGCTCTGTCTTGAAGGATGCTTACATAGTTCTGCTGAAGGAAACCATGTTCACAGTTATACTTATGAGCAGTTTTTGTGGTGGGTGAGCCTCAGTTGGCAGCCAAGCATCCACACAGTTGCTCATTCGCCCAACCCAGAGCAGAACATGAGTGAGAAAACTTGTAAGTCAAAATAAAGACAGGGAAATCACTTACCAAATAACACTGCAGACAAAACAAATGTGAGTTAGGGAACTTAACTGAATTTATTGTCTATTAGGATAAAGACTTAATTACTATTTCAGGTAGTGGGAAATAAACAAGCAAGAAAGTTTACCAGTTGAAACACCCACCCTCCCTCATTCCCAGCCTCAGCCTCACACCAAGCACCTCTCTCCCTCATTGTTACTACCACAGGGTACCCTCAATTTCTTCAGTGAGACATGGGTGACACAAGGGGTTAGGCTCTGGATATAGAAGTATCTCTCAGCTACTCCTTTCTTCTGGTTCCTGTTCTGTGCGCTAGTCAGCATCCTTCGGAGATGAGCCTGCTCCAGCATAAGCTCATCCACATGGTGCAGTGTGGTCCCTCCAGGGGAGTGTCTGCTGTGCCATGGAGTACCTCCTCCTTGTTCCCACTGTGCTCTCCTCTTCTCTTGTATTTTCTGCTTTTTCTTAAACAGGCATTTATAGAGGTACCACCATCTTGGCTGACAGGCTTAGCTGTGTCCTGTCACTGGTTCTTTGAAACTATCTGGAACTGGCTGTATCCACCACAGGCAGCCCTGTCCTCTCTTCACAGGGGTCACTCCTGCTGCCAAAATATTTCCATGGGCATCTAGTATGGTTTTTGCTTGCATGGAAGCTTCTCCTTACTTTCTGTTCATTAATTTATCCCTATAAGTGTGTTTCTACTCAAGAATCAGAGCTATATAGAAACCCAGAGCTAATTCTCCCATTGAACTGCCTTTCAGAGACATCACTCTCAGAAGGGCTTTTAACCCTGCAGCTTGTTAGGTCATGAATGGAGGATTAAAAAAAAGGTGGAAATCACAGCACCATGCTCTCATCCTGCAGGCTGCTGTGTCCTTGCGTCATAAACCCTAAGAACAATTCCAGTGAGCTGAAGAAGTTGGTCTACTTTAACAGAAGGTATCAGGTAAGGCATGTAGCATTTGCTACAGGTTTGATCTCACTCTGCTGTTGATAAAGGGACCACAGAGGGTCTAATATTTGTAAGTGAGGGGCAGTTCACACTCATTTTAATGGCATATTTGTAGTTGTGTGGGTTTTTTTTTTTTTTTAATAAGAAAGATGAGAAGATGAGAGTAGGCTCAAGACCTTTGCAATTCTGGTTCACTAAAACAATAAAAGAGATAAGAATAAATATTCTTAAAGAGCGATAGAAAGAGGAGTATGTCAGCAGTTTTTTGATAACATAACTTGTTGCAGATCACAGATTAAATCAAAGAACATGATAACTTGAGAATAAACTTGGGGCATGAGATGTCAGCCAAACCAAAAATGCTTTGGTGGTTCTGGAAGAACATATTTCTTGCCAGAAAAATCTAATTACCGAGCAGGTTACCTGCCCACGTCAGTTAGGCTGTCCAGGCTGCCTCTCGGCAAAGAAGCCCGGGATGCATGTCTCAAAAAGACAGCTGCTCTGACTGCTTGGTGTGAGATAGAAGCTGTGGCCAAGTCTGGGTTTCTGTACAAGGGAAGGGGAACCCGTGGGTGAGGTTTAAGTGGACAAAATGGCTTGATGAACTGAATGTAAAAGAAGGAATGGTGACAACTTTTCTTGACTTGTTAGGAGAGAACCCGTCAGTTAGTGGAGAGTGGAAGGTATGACACTACAGATGATTTCACAGTGGTTATGCAACCGTTTCTGATGAACACAAACATCCCAAGGACAGAGGTAAAAACAAACAAACAAACAGTCCTACATTAAATCCTGGTGCAATTCCACTGACTTTTCAAAATTGTTTTGGCTGTAAATATGACCAGCAGTTCTTTGGCCTAATAATTATTGTATTCAGTTGAGTTAACATCTGATATGCAGAAAATGCTTATGGAAGAAATCAAAGTTAATGGGCAACTGGAATATAAACCACGAAGTCATGATTTGGGGTGGTGAGTTGACTCCACTGCAATCAAACAACCATGTAGCAGAAAGTTCAAAGTCTTCACCAGGGAGCACTTGCGCTTTATCTCCCATACAGTACTTTGGTAAATGACTTTCAATATGAAACCCACATGCTTCAAAATACTGTAATATCTGAATCTCAGGGGAAATAAAGAATACAATCAGTATCTGTGCCCAAGTATTCTGTTCCAGAGTTGTAGTGGTCTGTATCCTTTATTACTTTGGAAATCTATTAAAAAGTTTTAAAGAGCTTCTTCATTCCAAGTTACTAGCATTCTCTGGCCTTATTTAATTCTCTTGGCCTTGGAGGCCTTTGCAGCTGCTTCAGTTTTAAGTCAGCTGGGCTATGTTTCTGGAAGAGACAGATCTCTATACACAGCTTGTCACATATTTACTGCCTCTGTCACTCATCTTTTTCTCTAGGAGGGGTTGCCAGACAGTTCCTATTTTGCCCCAGATTGTTTCCACTTCAGTCAGAAGTTTCATTCCCAGGCTGGTCGCGCTTTGTGGAACAACATGGTAAGACATTTAAGAGTTGTCCCCTCACATCCTGCCCTTGGCAGCAAATTCTGCCTCAGGTTGATACTAGGTAGTTAGCTGGATCTCTTCTGAAGCTTTACTTGTATTTACAAAGGAAAAGAGTGATCATGTGAAGAAAGGTCACCTGAACTGTTAGACCAGTCACATCAAACCAGTAAATCAATCTTGGGGTTGCTGAGACTTCCCTCATGGAGATAATGCCTGCCTGTCACATTGTTCATCAAGCCATGTTCACGCTGTATGGGAATTAGCCTCTTTCAGCACACGAATAAGTAGCGTGTGGAGGCAGCTGCCAACATGGGTGCAGTGCATTGCATTTGTCTTGGTGTGCTGCAGAGGTGGTTTCCAGTGGTTGGTAGCATGGCTCTCTAATGCTCATTCACTTTTCTTCTATGCACCTCCCTTTTTCCCCCAGCTGGAACCTTTAGGGAAGAAGACAGATAATCAGCAAATGGAAGATGACATTGCTCTCAAATGTCCAAGTGAAGTAAGTTGCAAGGGTGTCTATATTTATGTGGAAGTGCTAGGAGTGACTGAGCCTTACTAACTACCCAGAGGGCTGCATTGGGAAGGAAAATCTGGCTTTTCATGCTACTGCCATCAGTAATAGGCCTGTAACTAGTAGAGTCCTCAGGGGTGTGTACTGGAACCAGTATTATTCAATGTATTCTTTAATGACCTGGGCGAGGGCATGGAGTGCACTGTCAGCAAGTTTGCTGACAACACCAAGCTGGGTGGAGTGGCTGAAACACCAGAGAGTTGTGCTGCCATTCAGAGACTTAGACAGGCTGGAGAGTTGGGCAGGGAGAAATAGAATGAAGTTCAACAGGGGCAAGTGTAGAGTTGTGCACCTGGGAAAGAACAACCCCCATGTATCAGTATAGGTTGAGGACTGACCTGCTGCAGACCAGTGAAGAGGAGAAGGACTTGGGAGTCCTGGTGGATGGAAGGATGGCCATGAGCCAGCAGTGCGCTCTTGCAGCAAGGAAGGTCAATGCCATTCTGGGGTGTATTAGAAGGGCTGTGGTTAGTAGGTCGAGGGAGGTTCTCCTGCCTCTTTACTTTGCCCTGGTGAGGCCTCATCTGGAGTATTGTGTCCAGTTCTGCCCCCGCCCAGTTCAAGAAGGATAGGGAGCTGCTTGAGGTGCAAAGCCACAACAATGATTAAGGAAGTTGAACATCTTCCTTATGAGGAGAGTCCAAGGGAGCTGGGGCTTGTTAGCTTGGAGAGGAGGACACTAAGGGGTGACCTCATTCATGTTTATAAATATGTAAGGGGTGAGTGCCAGGAGGCTGGAGCCAACCTCTTCTCGGTGATGCCCAGTGACAGGACAAGGGGCAATGGGTGGAAGTTGAGGCATAGGAGGTTCCATGTGAACCCGAGGAAGAATTTTTTTTCACTGTGAAGATGACAGAACACAGGAACAGGCTGCCCAGGGAGGTTGTGGAGTCTCCCTCTCTGGAGATATTGAAGAACCATCTGGACGCTATGTGACTCTGCTCTGGCAAGGGGGCTGGATCAGATGATCTTTTGAGATTCCTTCCAGCCCCTGACATTCTATGATTCTATGATTAAATGTGCTGGACACAACCTGCTCCCCCACGAAATGGAGGGCAAGGCTGTCCTAGCAGTCCCAGCTTCCTGACAGTCATGTGTCATGGTCAGCAAATACACAAGAAAAGGGTGTTTGCCTTACCCAGTCAGGAACATCGAGTATCCACACTGAATGGAAGCTTCAGTGGGTGAAATGAAGCAACAATGGCACCAGTCAGCACACCTCTGCAGAGGTTGAGTCTGTTCTTCAGTGGGACTGCAAGCTTCTTGTTAATCACAGAATCAAAGAATTAACCAGGTTGGAAAAAAACCTCTAGGATTGAGTCCAGCCTATCACCTAACCCTTCTAATGAACTAACCCATGACACTAAGTGCTTCATCCAGCCTCCTCTTAAACACCTCCAGGGATATTGAGTCCACCACCCCCCTGGGCAGCCCATTCCAATGCCAATCACTTTTTCCATGAAGAACTTTTTCCTAACATCCAGCCTAAAACTGCCCTGGCACAGTTTGAGACTGTGTCCTCTTGTTCTGTCACTGAGTGCCTGGGAGAAGAGACCAACCCTCGCCTGGCTTACAGCCTCCCTTCAGGTAATTGTAGAGAGCAATGAGGTCTCCCCTGAGCCTCCTCTTCTCCAGTCTGAATATCTCCAGCTCCTTCAGCCTCTCCTCACAAGGCTGTGCTTCAGCCCCCTCACCAGCCTTGGTGCCCTTCTCTGGACACGTTCAAGCACCTCAACATCTTTCTTAAATTGAGGGGCCCAGAACTAACAGCAGTGCTCTGAGCGTATTCTGTAAATTCTGACTATGTAAAAATATTGTCCCAGGGTTTACACTGTTGTCGTATGGATTTTAAAAATGCCATGTATTTTCTCTGGAATTCATTTGCGTCAAGCTGCTAATCATCTGCAGACAGCCGAGAACTAAAGGCTGGGGCATGAAAATTTCCATGTATTCCTCTGATGCTTTGCATTGAGTCATATTGCCTTGTTTTGTAGACTGAGCCATTTCTGAGGACGTATAAGAACAGTAATTACACATATCCCAGCCGAACTCCAGTAAGTGTCAACATCACCATCCCTCTGTTACTCTGTTACATCTGTTCCTGTATAGTAACCATATGAGTCACCCTCTGTGCCACAGATGAAATCAGTTTTTGGCCAAAGAAGTTTGGGAGGCCAGGTACAAGGCACAGAAGAGGAAAGCACTCTCTGAGTTAGGAAAATGCATCCAGAAACACCTACAAGAACACATGATCAGACAGCATGTTTATAAGTACAAGATGCTACTCTAATTTGGGCAATACTGAATATGACTCTTGAATTGAGCAGCTAAGACCTGTTTGGTTAATTACATGCTAAACAGGCTCTGGTTTATCCACTTGGCCTCTAGAAGATCACCGCTACTGCTGACTGTATTTGCTAGCCAAATGCTATTCAGCTTTCTTCTTCTCTTTAGAGTTACGGAAGCCAGCTGCTATGCGATGACAGGTCTCCGTCCTTCCCTCCTGCAACTTCAGGTAGCCTCGCCTGCTTTATGTTAAGAGGATGAATTATCTTCAAGTGTACTTCAAAATGAGTTGTTATTGTTGCTGAAATGATTCCTGGACTGTGAAAATTACTACTCAGAAAAATGTCAAGTTGTTCAGCGGCTCCTTAGTAATGCCATACTATTGCACAAACATTCTGACTAGGTAGCTCTGCTTAACTCATTGTTGGTGAAGAGCTTCCAAATATCTGGAGTACTGTGTACAGTTCTGGAGCCCCCAGCACAGGAAGGACATGGAAGTGTTGGAGAGGGTTCAGAGGAGGGCCACGAAGATGCTCAGAGGGCTGCAGCAACTCTGCTATGAGGACAGACTGAGACAGTTGGGGCTCTTCAGCCTGGAGAAGAGAAGGCTTTGAGGAGACCTTATAGTAGCCTTCCAGTATCTGAAGGGGGCCTACAGGAAGGCTGGGGAGGAACTATTTACAAGGTTTTGCAATGACAGGACAAGGGGCAATGAGTTTAAACCGGCAGAGGGAAGATTTAGACTAGATGTTAGGAGGAAGTTCTTTGCAGTGAGGGTGGTGAGGCACTGGCACAGGTTGCCCAGGGAGGTTGTGGCTGCTCCCTCCCTGGAGGGGTTCAAGGCCAGGTTGGACGAGGCCTTGAGTGACCTGTACTAGTGGGAGGTGTCCCTGCCTATGGCAGGGGGTTGAAACTGGATGATCCTTGAGGTCCCTTCCAACCTTACCATTCTATGATTCTATCTCATGATGAACCCCAAATTTAGGTGCTGTCACAGCGTATAAGTGATGCCACCTAAATCTTGGGATAGAAAACTGAACATCGTGGGTTCATGCATGTTAGACTAGGACATAGTTGTATTTAGTTTTTCAAATGACTTCATGTTATTGTCTTCTTAGTCTGCCTCCTTACATCTTCAATATAGTGTTCATGATTTGCCTGATACTGCATTGTTTAACCTCCATCTTGATGCTGGATATTGTTTGCAACTTGTAGTGCTTCTGGGTGTCTCCCACACCCCACACACAATGAATTAACCCAGACTAGACTCAGCCAGCTGGAAGTTAAGGAATGAGGCTTTATATGTACAGCTTAACACACTATAGAAGCATATATTTACAATATATTACAATTATTTACAACTATATACAGTTATATACAAGTTAGAAGTAATACAGAAACACAATACCCCTTTCAACAGTCAGAGTGCCCAGGAGGGGCTCCCAAACACCCTTCCACCTTCTTTCCACACCCTCCCACCCACTCCTTTATCTCAGAATCTCTCTCTTATGTGCAAGGTGAGTTGGAAGAGGGGGAGGTTAAGAAGCAGAATGGTTAGTTGGAAAGTGTGTAGGCTCAGGCAGAAGGGTTAATGCAGCAGAGGCCAGGCAGAGATTCTCTTATCCACGTTTGTGTCTGTGTTTTTATATGGCTCAGCAGAACAAATGGGTAATATAGACATCACCTTATTTTCTTTTTTCACAGCCAGTGATCTAATTTCTCTCAGTAAAATATTCCATTTAGCCTCAAACCAGCACGCAACTTACTGTTATTTAAGGCTCTTCTGTCTTTTGGGTAGCAACGCTAGACATTGAGAAGCTAAAAAACATGCAAATGCTGCTGCTACAACCACATGAGATGAGCCGTAGAAAGTTCCTGTTTTATCATCTGGGTGTTGCAAAAACATCATATCTGCACATCAGAATGAGCAATGGCATGTTTCACATATGCAATGGTGAAAAAGAAGAGCTGTTTCCTGTTCAAGTTTAACTGCATCTCTTTCATTGCAGTGCATTCCCTAAAGCCAGCTGATGTGAAAGTTATAGCAGCCCTCGGGGATTCTTTGACGGTAAGATGATAATGTTTTTAACATTCTCTTGGTGAAACTACAAACATGTGCCTGCTCCAGTGAAGGGGAAATAGCTGTTGTACCTAGAAGCAAAGATCTAATCATTCTTGGATGAGAATAGATATAGCAGCTAGAACAAGAAAGAAGGTGTCAGTTCTTCAGCACTCTGTTTCCCCCACGCACATATTCACATGCTTTTGAACTCTGGCAAAAACACAGGGAAATCATTTAAAGAGATGTTTAAATATCTGCTGAATGTGAGACAGAGGAGATCAGATGCTGTTGAAACTAATGGGACACAACACAAGCCTTAGGCTACTGTGTCTTTCAAAGTTTTTTCTGAATAGGAGCTGACTGGTGAACCTGTTCTCTTGACTCTGTCTTTCAGCAACAGTGTATGACTAAGATGGATAATAACATCTGTCCCAGGTTGGGAACTATAGGGTTAAAAAGTCCTCTAGGGACTTGAAGATTGTTATTCAATCCCACAATTCTGCTATCTCTTCATAAGCTCACGGCAAGGCCAGCTTGTTGTTCTTTCCTCCCCTTCCAGCCTTGTGTCGGGCAGGAGCTGCGTTATCGGGATAAACATGTAAGAATAGGCCTGGTTGGGGCCTCCAGAGGCTGTGCTTAGGCCTCTTGGATGGCAGAGGTGTGGGGTGGGGAGAGGATTGGAGCACTGAGGATGATAGATTTAGTTTTGGGCTGGGGGAAAATTCAGGGGGTTCATTTATGGATTCTGTATTTGCTTTGTAATTTCTATCTGTAACACTCTCTCCAAATATAATTCTGGTTTTTTCCTCCAATTCGTTTGAGAGCTTTACTCTGTCGGCTCTTTAAACCCACGACAACATCTCACTCATTTTAGCATTAATGAGATAAGGATGTGCAGGGCTGAGAGCCCTCTGACTTTATCCATTTCAGAATATATTCAGTCTTTTTATCATGCCTATTTTAACTTATGGCTTATTTCCTTACTAAGGAACAGTTCTTGCTGGTTATGATTTCCTTTGTTAGAAGTAATACATCCCAAGATCCAGATATCTTATATTCCAATTATGTCTTTCTGCCTAGAGTTTCCATACTAGTCAAAGACTGAAATCCCACAGCCATCTCAAAGAAAATGTGCAACACTGGGCAGAAAGATATAATTGGAACATAGGTTTCTTGGAGTCTGAGCCTTGGCAGCAAAGACATTGTGCATATAGACCATGAGGCCTTTACAACTCTTCAGCAGGCATGTTGCTGAAACTCCTACATGAAGGAAGCTTCTGAAATAGGGGCATTTGAGTGAAAACCTGCAGTATTGACAAATTATTCTGTGTACAGCTCTGGTTGCCATATTATGATATCCAGCATCCTGCAGATGTTTCTGTTTCTACATGTAGTCTGTAGAAACTGAGAATAAAATCTGCTGTCATAGACAGTACAGTGGTGCATTGCTGTCTCAGAGCTTCACGTGACCCATGCATAGTTATGCTGAATAAATTCAATAAAGCTTGTACATAGAAGAAAATGTAGTGTTGTAGTTTAATTTAAGGTAGCAGTAAACAGTCTGAGCTTGCGCTGTTCTGAAGTACTACCCTGTACCCTAATTTAGCATGAAACTATAGTAACATAGCTGGCAGACACGTTGCTCCTGAATTCTGGTGGTGTTTTAGGAGGGGGTGTGTTTGCAAGCTTGCCTCTTGCTTCAGTGTAGAGAATACTTTCCTCCTTGCTGCTGTACTACTAAGTCTCTTAGCACAGTACTTTCCAAATAGATATAAAAGTATTATGGTGCTTCTATCTGAAAGGTTTGTTTGTTTCTGTTGAGTTCATATAGCTGAGTTCTTACAATTAGCCAGAAAGTTTTTATGTGTTTGAGATGTTTTCATCATTCTCAACTAATGCAACCTATAAATGAGTTACTCAGCTAATCTAGACCCATGGAAAAAAAAGCCTTTGTTCCATGGCTCCATCATATATTTTGTGTGTCATATACTATATGATGCTTGTAAATAATTAGAAAGGTATTAATGTTTCTTAATGCTTAATAATGCACCTTCTTCAGTAAGAAGGTTGGGGGAAAGCCAGATGGCTTTTAAAGCCTTTGAAGAGAGATATTTGGAAGTAAATTAAATTACTGTGTATGACTTACTATTGTATTAGTAACTGTGTTTTAATTTAATTTGATTAATGAAATATAATGTCTAGGCTGGTACAGCAATTGCCTCCGATAACCTCCTAGATTTGGACACTGAATACCGGGGACTGTCCTGGAGGTGAGTCTTCAGCCAAGGTGATGAGGAGGTGTGTGTTCTCTTGTGTGGAGAACATTGTTCTCTCCCATGTGTTTTGGGGCTTTCACCTGTCAGAAAGTTGAAAAAAAAGAAAAAAAAAAGTTACTTCTTGGGCTAGCATTTCTTGTGAAGATGTATCAAGGCACAAGATTTGTCATAAGAGTGGCTTTACAGGAAAATGTTTTCAGCACTGTTTTTTATGCTAGCCTTTTGGCTTCTTTCATGCTTTCATCTGCAAGTGCTTGTGACACTTAGCATTTTTAGAGTGGGATGACAGCTTGGAAAGCTACAGAACTAGAGAAAATTTCCTGGAACAAACAAATCCAAACAGGTTGCTTTTGGGACTTCCCAGAATTTTCTGTTTCTGACATTTTTGTGCCAGTATGGAAACCACCTTGTTTAACTGGACAACTTTTATCACATGCAGCACACAGTTGTGAAACAGATTTTTTTTTTTCTACATGATGATGTAGCTTAGTTGACATTGACTGAAGCAGTGCTGTGCTGTCCTAACAGATCTCCATAAGGTGGAGTTTAGCCTCAGTGTGTCCCTCCAATTTAAAAAAAATTCCCATTCTTGTGAAGCAGGAGAAAGAATGGGGAGCTGCCGCTGCTTCTCTTGTCACCCAGGGGCTGGATGTTTGGGGCTGCCTTAGAGTGCCTTCATGAGGCTGGAATTGGCCTCAAAGTCAGCCTTCTGATATGCAGTACTTTTATGGCTTGTTCATTCAAGTTTGTAGCTGTCCCAGACATTTTTCTATGATTTCATAGTGATTGACTATACCCCTGCAAGATCATTAAATCCTTCTGACAGGCATCTTTCCCACAGAAACCTCAGTCATTGTCTCCAATAGCCCTTTTGCTTCTGTCCTACCCTTGAAATCTGGTAGATTGATTGCTATCAAATTAACACCTGCTTGCATTTTCTCATGATGTGTACTAGGTTTTTGCTTGGCTTGTTGTCTGTATCCAGCTAAGAAATAAATTACTGGGATTTTTCTTTCTCATTTTAGTATTGGAGGAGATGCATCATTAGAGAATGTGACAACTCTACCTAGTAAGTAAATAGTTTGCTAAATCTAATTGGCAAAATTGAAAAGAGGGAACAGGCTGGTTTCTGATGTTTACAGAAAGCTCTTAAGCATCTCAAAGCTACTTTAGAGTAAGCAACAAGAAGAAACAATATCCTAGAACTAATGGATAAAAAGTTGCCTTCAGCAGTGAAGATGAGAAACAGACAGAAATTCCCTCCCTCTCTTTTCACTCTCCCCTCAAAGCTACTTGGAGTGGTATTTCTAAAAAGGTTGCTATATCCATACTTGTGATGGAACTAACATTTGCCGTTAATAAATATTCCACTAGGGCTTTTTTCCAAAAACAGATGTTCACATACAGTAGATCTCTCTGGTAAATAAAGCTGACTACCCATACATGTAACCCAAAGGGAATAATTTTAACTTTCTCTTCACTGAAACATGCAACTTCTTGTAGCTCAGTCTATTGTTAATGTAAAACCACTGAAGATACAATTTGGACCAGCTGTAATATTAAACTTCCATCTGAAGAGGGCCAGTCCTTCTGCATGTTACCCATTACCATGAGTAGAACATAACAAGAATAGAATCACAATAATCAATTAATTCACTGGATGCTATCATATTTGACAAAATCTTTGTTAAAATGTGGTTAAACTCAGTGTTTCAGATTAAAGTAGCATTTACAGTTTATACAGTGACCATTTTCACAGCTGTTAATTACACTGTTGATTTCCTTTTGGAGACTGCTATGAAGGTCATGGACAGTGTGGCGAGGTTTCACCAAAACCATGCACCTGAGGCTTTCTCCCTCACATTTGTCAGTAATATGAGATTTTGCACAACTGTGAAGCAGATTCATCCTCTAGCTGAAAACAAGCTTCTCTGAGCTGAAGTCTCCTTCAGGTTTGCTCCATAAAGTCACCATCAAATGACTGGATTTTGGTTTGGGTTTTAATCACTGCAACACAACAGATAACTGCACACAGTAGTCCTCAGTTCTGCTCATTTTATCCAGTGGTGACAGTGCAGGATACAACAAGTATGCTGCCGTCTAAGTTGCTGCCAGCTGGTGATCCCTATTGCTACTGCTTGGTGGTTGCATCTAGTTGGCTGGAGGCTGCAGCCAGCCGTGCAGAGCTGTAGCAGTGCTGGTGCGTGCGAGTTCCTGTAGGCAGCAGTCAGGTGTAGTCACTTTCTTTTTATTGCTGTCTTTTTCAGACCTCTTTCGAGAGTTCAATGTTACGCTTCTCGGCTACTCAACTGGCACTGGGAGCGAGAATGATTCAAATGCGTTCCTTAACCAGGCAGTTTCTGGAGCACAGGCTGAGTATGTAGCTTTTTGTTTTACATTTGTAGATGCTGGATACTTCATCTAATTACCTTTCAACTGTCTCATGTGCTGTCATAACTTGCTCTGAACAGCAAACAAAACCAGTCTAGTTAGAGTGGAAAATTGGCTCAAAACACGTTAAGCGTATGGTTTTATTTCATAGATGAACTTTCAAATGAAGCCAGCAGCCCTCATTATGAAATTCACAAACAAGCCACTGGCAGAAACTGTTTGGTACTGGTGGATGTTACCTTTCTTTTTCAACATCTATTCATTTATCTATGTATCTGTTAATAATTTTCTGAGAGCATGGATATTTTCAGAAAATGAGCACATAGTGAATTGGCAAATTGATGCTAGGAAAAACACTGGGTGAAATCTTCCCAAATTCTGGCCTCAGTCTTCTGGAGAAGCAAGAGAGAGAGTGATTAAGAGAGAGGACAAAAACCTAGTCACAACCTGGAATCTGAAGAACAAATTGCTGATGGTCATATATGGTGTTTGGTGCATTGCAGACCCGGTGCAATTTCAGCTAGTTTTGCCTATTTAAATACGAATTACAATGTCTTACAGTCATCTGAATTTGGCTGTTTGCTTTTAGTCACACCTGGAAGGCTGCATGAGTTGAGTTTTGCTATGCCATTTATCCTAGAAATCCCTGGCTTCTTATTGTAGGAGTCAGTGCTGTTTAATTAACAAAACAGATGGCTGCTGAAATTCAGTTTGGACACAGGTTCTGGCAAACCATACCTGGATTTGACATTGTTAGGTGATACTACTTGGACCTTAACTTGTTTGTTTGAAGAAAAAATCCTCTTACTTCAAAGAGGTCTTGGAAGTGAAGTTCAGAAACTGAGATGGTTGCTTGCTGTATTTAAGCAAAGATTGTTGGGACTTTTCTGGTATTTTCATTGCTTTCCCATGGTCCTTACCTAACTTCTGACTCATATTAGCTATCTTGGTAATTGCTTGGATTTCATGGCAGAAGTAGTCTACTAGATGCACTAACATCTCTTATAGTCCCCCCATACTTTAAAGAAGGGATTTTGTTTTCTACTGCTGACTGGATGTATGACAGTGAAACATGTGCAAGGATTATGGCTCTGATTCAGCCATTTGTGAGGCCATTAACATACTTCTGTATGCAATATATATCCAGACTAGCTTGAGCTGTTGCTTGTTATAGGGAAGAATGAGATAGGTGTCTGTCTTGTATTTTACGTCACTTAAATCCTAAATAGGCTTTTTGGAATAATGGGAGGCCTTCAAACAGGATATGCCACCACCTAAAATCATAGAATCATTTTGGTTGAGCAAAGACCTTTAAGATCATTAAGTCCAACCATTTTTCTAACTCTGCCAAGTCTGGTGTAAACAGTACCACATCTATCCATCTTTTAAACACCTCCAGGGATGGTGATTCAACCACCTCCCTGAAGAATCTAGTCCAGTGTTTGATAACCCTTTCAGTAAAGAAGTTTCCTCTAATATTCGATCTAAACTTCCCCTGGTGCAACTTGAGGCCATTTGCTCTTATCCCATCACTTGTTACTACATGTGATGGCTTGGGAGTTGCTGGCCACCCCCACCATCCCCCCACCCCCAATGAATTCACCCAGACTAGGCTCAGCCAGCTGGAAGTTAAGGAATGAAGCTTTATATTCACAGCTTAGCACAATATACAAGCAGATACTTACAATATATTACAGTATTTACATCTATATACAGAAATATACAAGTTAAAAGTAATACAATACACAATACCCCTCCCAGAAATCAGAGTCCCCAGGAGGGGCTCCCAACCGCCCTTCTACCTTCTTTCCACCCCTCTACCTTATCTCACAGACTGCCTTACATGCAAAGTGAGTTTGAAGGATTGGCAGGTGGGTTAGGAGTAGAATGATTAATTGGGTTATACAGCAGAAGCCCAGGACAGAAACACAGACTCTGACATAAAAGCAAGGACACAAACATAGATAAAGACGGTGTCTTTGTCTATGTCTCAGCAAGCCTGTGAGTGAAGTAGACATCACCATTATTTCCTTTTCACAGCCTATAATCTAATTTTTCTCATTAAAATATTCCAGTTAGCCTCAAACCAGCACACTAGGGCGAAGAGACAAACACCTTGCTACAACCATCCTTTCAGGTAGATGTAGAGATCGAGAAGGTCTCCTCTCATCCTCCTTTTCCCCACACTACCCCAGGTCCCTAAGCTGATGCTCATAAGACCTGTTCTCCAGACCCTTCACCAGCTTCATTTGCCTTTCTCTGGACCTGCTCCAGGACCTCAATATCTTTTTCATATGAGGGCCCCGAAACTTCATGCGGCACTCAAGATGTGGCCTCAGCAATGCTGAGTACAGGGTATGATCCCTTCCCTGGTTCTACTTCAGCAACTCCATGCCCTTCTTGTAGTGAGGGGCTAAAACTGAATACACTACTCAGGGTGTGGCCTCACTGGTGTTTAGTACAGGGGAACAAGGGTCCCCCTTGTCACGCTATTCTTGATACAGGTCAGGATGCTGTTGGCCTTCTTGGCCACATGAGCACACTGCTGGCTCACATTCAGGTGGCTGATTAACACCCTCAGGTCTTTTTGTTTTTTTTTGCTGGGCAGCTTTCCAGCCACTCTTCCCCAAGCTTGTAGCATTGCATGGGGTTGTTGTGATCAAAGTGAGGACCTGGCACTTAGCCTTGTTGAATCTCATACAATTGGCCTTATCCTATCAATCCACCCTGACCAAGTTCCTCTGTAGAGCCTTCCTGCTCTCAAGCAGATCAGCACTCCTGCTTATCTTAGTGTCATTTGCAGACTTAATGAGGGTGCACTCAATCCCCTGGGCCAGATCTTTAATGAAGATATTAGAAAGAACTGGACCCAAAACTGAGTCCTAAGGAACACCTCTTGTGACTGTCCACCAATCAACTTTAACACCATTCACCACCACTCCTGGAGCTGGCCATCCAGCCAGTATTTTACCCACTGAAGTGTCCACCCATCCAAGCCATTAGCAGCCAGTTTCTATCAAATGCTTTACTGATGTCCAGCTAAACAACATCCACAGCTTTTCTCTCCTCCACTAAGCAGCTCACCTTGTCATATAGGAGACAGAGTTTGTCAAGCAGGACCTGCCCTTCATGAATCCATGATGACTGGGCCTGATCATCTGGCTGCCCTGCAGGAGCTTTCCAGTCTTAAGTCATCAATATAACTTAATGCAGTTTATATCAGCAGCAACTGAGGTGTTACTATTAAGTAGTTATTTGTTAGGTGTATAGAATGAGTTGGTGCATGTTAGTACTGCATTCAGTTTTGGG